>OAMR01000015.1:4725947-4804882 GCA_900205405.1 Echinochloa crus-galli | reverse complement strand
CTGCACGGCGCGGCCGCTTGCCCATGCCGCCTGGCCGCCGCCCGCCGCCCACGTTGATAAGAGACAGCGCCGGGCCCCGTCGCCGCCTCGTCGCGCCGCTGGCCCGGCCGCCATGCGGCGCCGCTAGCCTGCTCACCAGCTACCTACCCGTGCCGCCGTCGGGACCGGCCGCTTGCCTGGGCGCCTGAGTGCTGAGCGACGCCCGCCTGGCCCCTTGGCGCGCCGCCCACCTGCTGGAGAGAGAGAGAAAGCTGAGAGAGATGAGAGAAGGGGGGGTAGGCTAATCTGAACGTGTGGTCGTGGGAGAAAGAGAAAGCTCCATCCGGCTCATAGGGGTGCAGATCAATAGAAAACTGCGATTCCAGTGGGATGAATCCAGTCGGCAACTAATTTTTCCAGCATGTTCAAAAAAATTAAATTATCAAACAAATTTTAAAAATACTAAAATTTTGGTATGGCACAATTTATATAATCTATGACCTATGAAAAAATAATTGAAGTCAAATTTAAATTCGACCAACAATTCGACTTCAAATCCTAACGAGTACTTTCTCAACTCTTTGAAACTTCTTTGGAGATTCACCGATTTACAAGCAACGTGCCCGACAACTTATCCGAAACGTTCTCAATTTTTTATCATAGACTCTACGTATGATATAATGATATCATGACAAATCTCATGATTTTCAGACTTCATTTTCTTTTTTAAATTTAAAAATCATTCGGATCTACGTTAGTGGTCATATTTATTGAACAAGATGTTTAAAATTTCTTTTCATTTCATGGGTAAGGCTTTAAATTGGGCTAAATAACATGAATATAATTTTTATACTCATTGTATTCTATTATTTGAACCACTTGCAGTTCAAATTTGACGTCATTTCAAAAATTGCTTAAAATGCAATTAATTAATTAAATATATAGCTAACAAATTCAAAAGTTTACCGAATTTTAATATGAAGTAACACATGTTGTATGTGGAGAATAGAAAAAATTTGGAAGCCAAAAGAGAAAAACAATTAAATCTTTGACGAGTGTCAAAGAAAAAACACTCGGCAAAGAGTTTATTTACCGTGTGCCCAAAAAAACACTCGGTTTGACACTCGGCAAATAACATGAATAAAAAATTTTCTACTCATCGTATTTTATTATTTTGAGACAAAACTGGAAGTATACTTAATTGTTTGCCGAGTGTCAGATATAAAACACTCGGCAAAGACTCTCTTTGCCGATTGTTCTTTTTGACACTCGGCAAACAAGCTCTTTGCCGAGTGTTTTTTACACTCGGCGAAAAGGTTGTTTGCCGAATGCCTGAAAAAATACACTCGGTAAGGAGTGAGGCACTCGGGATATATGGGGTTTTCGGTAGTGCTCTACCAACGAATTATATGATGAAGTGTGTTGGGAACTCTTGGTACTTCTCTATTCATGTGGTAGCTAGAGTGGTACAAACTAAGCATCTCAACTAAAAGAATCAGCAGTTCAGATATACATTTGTAAAAGTGAATAATAACTACCTTCCGTTCTGACGTCATGTTGCTCCGTCGAGCCAGCGTAAGCTCGCCAGCAGCCAGTCACCGCAACAACCGATCTGTAAACGCCCACCTGTAATTTTTTATTAATTTGGAATCATGTGGAAGGAATATGACAGGATGCACCTTGGTCTAATCAATTGTACCGGAAATCTAGACCTAGAGACAGAATGACAATCACGGGGACAACGGTTATTTCTGGCTACCCATTCATTGGCGGATGTCACGGTCGTCACTTTATTTTTCCATGATTTATCATCTGTTTACTTATAAACAATCGATACATGCGCGTCAAAAATTTATCAGTCAATCAATTAAAAGATTATATGATTAAGTAGCTTCCATTGTGATGTCACTACATTGAGATTAAGTGGTGAGCAGTTGGTCACGGTCAAGGTCATTCTATATGCTTGGTGGTGCCGCAGCTAGCATGACGCGCCACCCGCCATAAAATCCGACTTCTAATGTAAGCAAAATATAAAGATGAATGTTGTACGGAGAATTCACATATCCAATCACTACTGTAGGGAATCCACAATAATACTTTCTTTTTGTTTTAGTATGAATCTCTCCTTGGTTACGCGTGATTGAATACTGGTGCATGTCATGAAAGATGTGCATACGACAGGTCCACAGCTCCTGGCAGAGTTCACGTATGACTTGGAGAATAAAAATACGCAAGGTGTTAATTAATTGTAGTGGAAAATATGTGTAATTTATATGAAGATTTATGGGGTTACAATAGTGTACAATCTCGTTCAAACTGTCGATGATGTGATATTTCGCTAAATTTGTGGGAATCTCACAGATTACTCAACTTTTCTTACGCATGTTGCGGGGATTAACGAGAGACTCCAAAAGGAAGATCCAGCTAGTGATAGTAAGGGTGGTGGATATATTGCTCAATTAGTTTATGACCTCGTTCAAAGTTCAAACTTTATATTATAGGGAGTGTCTAGATATCAGTTGACAGATTTACAAGACAAAATCTGGCAGATTCTTAACCAATACAAAACTATCATGTCATAAAAAAAATATGACATATTTAGGAGATAAAATCTGTCAGATTCTCAACTAAGAGAAAGTTGCCATGTCACAAAGAAAAAATATGACAGATCTAAAAGACAAAATCGTCAAGTTCTCAACCATAGGAAAGTCTGTAAAATTATAAAGCAACAAAAAGTCTTTCAAATTATTAGAAATTAAGGGGGAATGAAACGGGATGAGAAGGAATTCATTTTAGAAGAACCCACTTGTTAGTTTTGAACACATCATGAAGCATATATCTAACGGACATAAATCTGACAGATTTTTAGATTGTGAATTTGTACACCATGTTTACATGGTTGGTGGGGCTACAGGCTTTCTGGAAAAGAACATTTGCATTAGGGTACGCACTAGAAAAGGTGGTCAACAAAGTTGCTTGTCATAAAGTGCAAGTGGGAGCTAATATTTTTCATCAACAGGTGGTCAAACTATTTTGTTGCATCCCTCATTGCTGATTACCATCCAATTCACTTGATGTTTGTGAAGGCCGGTATTTGCCAAGTATCAAATGTCTTTCTATATATAGCGTGGTGACTTGTGTTCTAACGTTCGTGTGAGCAAGCGGCTCTAGATCGCCCCCAATTTCCCACAGGCATGGGAGTCTTGAGGCTCGTTAGGGGAATGCATGCATGGATAGCAATAGCGGTCGTATGCTTGGTTATAGGATGGCAGGCCCAGGGCGGCAATGGTGATGCCGGGTTGCCAGTAGGCCTAGATAGAGAGAGCCATGCCCAGGGTAGCAACGACGACGCCCGCGGGTTGCCGCCACGGCTCCCTCCACCGAAGTTCGGGGAGCGCATCACGGTGCTGAGCATCGACGGTGGCGGGATACGTGGCCTGATCCCGTCGGTGGTTATCGCCTCCCTTGAGAAGGAGCTCCAAGTGAAGCACTAACTATATATATATTTGTAATTTATTAATGAGTTTTGAAATCCTTGGATCAAATAATACTGGGTGAGTAAGATGTAACTTGCCGATCTATGTCCATAGGAGCTGGATGGGCCAAATGCCCGGATAGCGGACTACTTTGATGTGATCGCGGGCACAAGCACGGGTGGTCTGATCGCGACGATGTTGGCAACGCCCGATGAGAAGACCAAGAGGCCGTCCTTTGCCGCCGACGAGATCACCAAGTTCTATCTGGATAAGGGGCCTATGATCTTCCCCACCAGGTTGTATATATGTATGTGTATATATGTGCTGCTCAGTTCGCCCGACAAATCAGTGAAGTGAAGGTCCCATAACTCTCTCCTCCGATCTTTGCGCTTCACAGGAACTTGCAGAACCACGTGAACAGATGGTTGCGGAGGCCTCTGTACGACAGCAAATTCCTGCACAAAATGATCATGGATATCACCGGCAACCTCACCCTCGCCGACACCCTTGCCGCAGTCGTGGTGCCGGCGTTCGACGTCAGCAGGCTAAATCCTGTCATCTTCTCCTCGTACGGGGTGCCTGACGGATTAAAGGAAGAGAAAAGTCAGTACCTGCGGGATGTCTGCAGCGGCACGTCGGCCGCGCCGACCTACTTCCCGGCGTACAAATTCACCTCCTACTTCAGAGATGGCAAGCCACGGACGACATACCACCTCATCGACGGTGGCATCGGCGCAAACAACCCCACCATGGTTGCCATAAACAGCATCTACACCGAGGCACGGTGTGGGAACCGGGACTTCCCACGTAACATCGATTACGGGAGCTTCATTGTCATCTCCATCTCGGGACCGGATCCGCCAAGGAGGCGGAAATCGGGTTATACCATGCGGATAATTGCGCTGAGTGGGGGGCAGTATGCTGGGTCTGGAACTGGAAACACAGCCGCAAACCGATCATCGACATGCTAACGCACGCCAGCGACTTCTTTGTCGAACAGAATGTCGCCTTGTCCCTACAGAGTCACGGATGCCAACAGGACAACTACCTCCGCATCCAGGCTCTGGTGGACCCGAAGGTACGTAGTAAATCAGACACCCAAAACTCCAGAAGCCTAGGCTTAGCTTGTGTTTTTTAACTGACGTTTCTACTCCCTACAACACATATAGGATCCGTCGGAGGTGGCTGCGTTATCGTCGTTGGACAACGCCTCTAAGCAGAACATGGATAACCTGATCAAGATCGGCAAGGAGCTGCTGATGACACCGGTGGCCAGGGTGAACGACATCACGGGGAGGTACAAGCATGCCGTTGGGAGGCCTACTACAAACCAGGAGGAGCTCAAGCGCTTAGCCAAGATCCTCTCCAAGGAGCGCAAGCTGCGCCTCGAAAATATACAAAAAGAAGACGAGCTCCAAGCTGCAAGAAAATACGCTCTACTTTGCTTGCATGTATCGTGTTAATCGATGGGTTTCCGCTGTACCAGGAATTAATAAACTTGTTTGCCGTGGGCACGGGCACTATAGCTCCGTGTGCATATGGGAGTGGGGCCTCTAACCACAAACCATATATACCGGTGGGATGGATAGCGTAAACCACCATTCAGGTTTTGATTTTACTCAAATTCTTTTTTCCCTATACTTTGTGGATGATTAAACCACATCATACTTTGTTGGCTTGTCTGGGTCGGGGTGACTGGGCAGAGTAGTCGCCGCGTGTCCTTCACTGCTCTGATGGAGAGCCATAGCTGCGGTCGTATTCTTCACGTCTACGTCGCTCTGACTCCATGCGATTGCGACTATCGGTGTTGATCACCGAGCGCGCATCGTGATTGTTGTTTAACTAGTTATGAAAATCTGGAGCTTCGCGTATCCCTTCATCTCGAGCGCTGCTGATGGCACGACCATCTCCACGAGGATTCAGTCTGACGGTTCCGTTGATTGGTCAGTTGGTTGGCTGAGGGTTACTTGGCTGGGGCCATGTAGCTGATGAGTGGTGTGCGCCCATCACCTGTGCCGCATTCTTGAGTAATGCAATGGTGTGTTGTATGCCCGTTGTTGCAGGTAAGCTGCAGATGATCTCTGTTGCCACTGGGGCGTCGCGGTGTGCTTGCTCGCCTCCTTTAACAAACGCATTACCTAGATTCCTTGTAACTGAAGCTCGAAGGGAAGCCCTGCTGTCCTTTCCCTACGCTTTGCAGTCCCATGCCTTGCGGTCTTCTGTTCTGGAGTTTCACCTTCCACTTATGGTTCCTCATTGGATATGTCAGCAAGGCGTTAGTTATCCTATTGTCCTCAAAAGTTGTCCCTAGTTGCCATGAATAACTATGGAACTGCTTGAAGCTAGTAGTCGGTGGGTAAACTGCTCATCTTGTTGTTCGGTGCTCAGAGTAAGTGATGTGGTTTCCTCGTCTTGGTATGGTACTCCCCCCACGATGACTACCGATAGACGAGATTCACCATCTAGGCCGCGGCTCGGCAGAGCCAAGCCTAGCCAATGAACAAGTCCTTGTGGGGTTTGTGAAATGACTAGCCTATGTTGAATGCTGGTGAAGGGCTTCTCGACTACTTTGCTAGTGTTGAGGTGGTTGTATGTCCAGCGGACCCCCGTGGTTATCACCTATTGATATATGGTGATAGAGTTCCTAAACTCGTTCGGAAATTGGTCTGGGTGGACATCCAATGGCTCCTCCAAGGGAGTAATACATAGACTCAACTTGAGAAGCTCGTGTGGAGGTCAGAGAGTATTTCTCGCTGAGTCATTCGGCAAGATCGCGAAGCAGCTCAAGGGCAGTCGCCATCATCGAGGTAGGGCCTAGCTTGTCAGTGAGGTAGCTAGCAAATCTCCCATTGGCGAGGGCAATGAAAGTCCATGCCCCAAGACAAAGGTCGCTCCCTGTCGATGCTGTAGGTGATGAGGTTGTTTTGATCCCATCGCGCTTGTTGGTGAGCTTGCGATAAGTTGCCCCACGGTGGGCACTAGATGTTGGTGTTTTACTGTCAAGTACCTATCTCGGGTACCTTAGTGTAGAGAGTTGTCGAGGTCTCACTGAGATCATGGAAACGATGGTGTACTAGACAATAATCAAGACAGGTCCGGGCCACAATGTATGTAATACCCTACGTCATATGTGATGTATTGTTGTAGGGTCGAGATGACGGACTAGAGGAGGGGTGAATAGTCTTTTTCTTAAAATTTAACAGACCGGCCAACCGAAACAAATGCGGAATTAAAATTATCAGTCTAGCTAATACTGCACCTCTCTATCTAAGTTCACTAGCACCTTATAAAAGATCCTAAACAAGCAAATAAGGTGTCAATCTAGTACGAGCTCACCTAATTAATTCTCGAAGCAAGGTCACACAAACCTATGCCACTAGTACTTCATACATGGGGGAGGTCCTACACAACTAGTAAGCAAAAGCATAAAACTCCTAAGCTCACTAGCAATGCTCAATGGACAAGACTACACAAGTCTAATCCAAAGGCACACTCAATTTACTTAGCTACACAAACTAAGCAAAGAGACTAATTAAGCTACACAAGCTAATTAGTTACAAGATTACTACTTCTAGCTACGCAAGCAAGAAGGTAACTAGCAAACTATACAAGCCAACTAATTATAAGAGCAACCATACAAGCACGAGATATGCGAGGATGTAAAACAATGCTTGTGATCGAGAAGTGCAAACCACCGAAAAGAGTAGACAATGTTGACATGGTGATTTTTATCTTGAGGTTCACTTGGTTGCCACCAAGCTAGTCCTCGTTGTGTCGGCCAACACCTCGATGGTTCTTGGGTAAGGCTCTCAAGCCACTGGCCACTCCGGGCACACCAGGACACCACTCGCAAGTGCGGTAACTCAATGGCATGCTCCACTGGAGTTGCTCTTCGTGATCCCCACTGGGTGAGAAGAATACCCCTCACAAAGCCTTTTCCGGAGCAACGCACAATCTCTTTGCATGATTCAACGGAGCCACAATCCACCAAGCTGTCTAGGAGGTGGCAACCTCCCAGACTAACAAGCACACTAGCTTGCAACACGAATACCTAATGCCACTCGATGTAATCTCATAAAGCAATGCACTAGACTCGCACTCACTCGCAATAGATTCGCAATCTCGCAAGAACAAGTGAGTTTGCACTCCCAAGGCAAGCACTACCATGGGAAACACATCCCCAAGGTGCTCAACCCCTACAAGATGCGGCCATCCTTCTATTTATAGAGTGAGGGGAAAACCTAGCGATTAAAACCTTTTTTTGAGCTTTAACGGCTCTCTCAGACGGTTTGAGATCCACTCTCGGACGGTTCGTCATCCACGAAACTAGCTGTTGTGTTCATAACGCGTGAAAATAGGGCAACCACGGACTGTCCGACCTTCCCCACGAACTATCTGACCCCCTAGATCAACAGAAAATGTCTCTTTGTAAAACAAAGTGTAGTACATACGAACTGTCTGACCCCTTTCCTCAGACTGTCCGTCATCCCATTTTTAACACAACCAAAGCTCGGTAAAACGGCCATCCATAACTTTTAGCTCTCATATCCGAATTAGGTGACCTTGGACTCCATGGAAAACTCATTTAGAGGACTATCCAATACAAATGAACTCTTGACCCAGAACACTTTGGATCAAAGCATAATTGCAAACCAAGATCACGATAAACCATAGCCATCAACTAATTCTTCAACCACTTTGCATATGTGCCAACCCTACAAGTGTACCACCTTATGTGTGAGTGAGTTAGCATTTTCACAAACATTTCTCGAAGGGTTTATGTGCATAATGTTAAAAAACACGGCTCTGATGGACTGTCCAACCCAAGTTAATTCCGACTTGGTCCGATCTGCATCCCATAAGTCACGGACTGTCCGACCCAAGTTTTGACTTGGTCCGATCTGCATCCCCTAAGCCACGGACTGTACAAGCTCATTCCATGGATTGTCCGTCCCAAATACTAAACTTGCTTTCAAAGGGTTTTTTGCTATCTTCACCACGCCACTCGATCCTAGCAACATCGCAATCTTAGATCGCTCAAGTGGCACTAGATGACCAATGTGCAAACTAGTTTGCCCCTCTTCATAGTACGGTCATCTATCCTAAACCCGTTCATAAACTTCTCTACTCACATATGACTGGTTAAATAAAATGCCTATTGGTTATACCTTTGCCTTGCGCATTCCATTCCATCTTCTCCAATGTTGATGCAACACATGCACCAACATCATCACAAATGATATGATCCACTTCATATCATCATGCAACTTATTGGTTCATCGATCTTGACTTCACTTGTTCTTCACTGTTGCATCGATTCATCGGCACCAAGTCATTACTCAAGCATCCTACCTCGCGGTCCAGCGCTTAGCCTCTGACTTGCCATTCACACTTGCAACCGGTCCATCAAACCAAGTCTTGTCTTGATCTTCTCCACTTAGCCACATGACTTCATGTCTTGTCCCATATGCAATGAGCTCCATCATCACATAATTTCCTATGGACTAATCACTTGTGTATGTCACTTAAACACATATTAGTCCATCTAAGTTGTCACTCAATTACCAAAATAAAACAAGGACTTTCAATCTCCCCTTTTTTGGAAATTAATGACAACTTTACAAAGATATGGAAATTAAGGTTGTTTGGTTTTTATGTTCCTTATCCAACATTTCAGCTCTATGTTAGAGTTTCGATAAGCACCATAAAATCCGACTACGTAGTGATAACTCCCCTACATATGTGCTGAAATGGTTTTGTTTCAAGCTTGCACATATGCATAAATATGAAATTTTGGGAGTGTTAACACTACACGGTGATGCTAAGGTATATAGGATAAACCTTTGTAGTGTTAAACCAATTAAGCTTAATTGTCTAAGTATTGTGATCCTTTCTTCTCCCTCTTGATTATGTCCTTGTCCATATCCATATCCACTTCTCTTCTTTCCTATGCAAGCTTCCATATGAGATTTTTCCAACGACCCCCCCCCCCCATATCATAATGGCTCCAATATGAATATTTCATATCTTTGTACCACTCTCTCCCCCTTCATCATCAATTTCCATAAAGGTATGCTTATTTGATACTAAAGGTTGGGATAGATGGTTGACACTCAAATCTTCAATTTCGATGGACACTATCACATATGTATGAATGATATTATTTGTGGGATGTCAAAAGAAATATACCACTTATAGGTTACTTGGAATGCCTTAGGTAGGATCTTTTGACCTTGATACCGGTATACGGAGCTGTTGGCACTTCTTACGATCCAATATCAGAATTAGGAATCCCGGTACTGGATGCAAGGAGTGTTCGGTGGTTTTCCTTATGGCTTAGTAAAATATGTGAATATTCTGCAAGCGCATAGAATCACCGCTGTAGCACTTCACCTGGGAGTATCCCGAGGTATCCTAATTTAAATTTCCGCAGGGAAGCTTTGGCAAGAATACTAGTGAACAGATATTCGAGACTATCAGGGAAGGGTACACGACTAAAAAACCTAAGTACAACGTGATGGGCTACAAAGACCGGAAGGGCTGTCACCACCTCCCGGCTACCACCTCCGTTGCGACGGGCAGAAACTAAGGTTACTGACAAGTCTAGGAACCACTCCTACACAGATCAATAACTACTTACTTTGCTAGCAGAAGCAAGCAACTCGAACTCACACCCCAATGACAAGTCACCGCTAGTGTGAGCAGAATCGAAGAACCAACTAAGGCAGAGACTTAAGCAAGAACTAAGAGCACTACGAACTAGAACCGACTATAGTCTAAACACGATATAGAAGCAACTAGACTAAAGCAGAAGCAACTATATAAGGCACAAGTAGAATAAAGTAGATAACTATATTGATAACTCGAATGTCATACAGATAAAGTAAAAGATACAAGAGCTAATACCAGAGCTTCTGAAGATGACTCCGGAACCTCCGAGGCACAGCTTGACTCGACTCTAACTCCCAACTAAACTATCCTAACTCTACTAGAAATGAAGTGGAAGAGCTCCTTGGCTTGAGTGTGTGTGTTACAAGTGAAATGGCACTGTTTATATAGGAGTCAATGGCGGTTTGGAGGAGTAACGGCCAAGGGAGCCAGGGGGGTACCCCCTGGGACTTTGGGCGAGGAATGGCGGTTCGGCCGAACCGACCTGTTCGGCCGAACCGACCTGTTCGGCCGAACCGTCCATCTTGCCGCCTTTGCATCCAAGGGCCGAGCCCTGCTCCCTGGAGTCGGTGGTGCAGTGCGGTTCGGCCGAACAGGCCTGGAGGCCCGGGCCGGCCCCCCTGCACCGCCTTTGCTGCTGGACCCCCCTTGGGCTGCCTTCTGTTGATTGTCTCCGTGATATGTGGGCCCAAGTTGACGTGGCATGGTCCGGGTTGAGTTGGCGGTCGTCCACGTGGCGTGTGATGTGTTTGCTTGGTCAGCGTTGACGTGGATGACTCCTGGTGGCTTGTACGGCTAAGGGGGATAACCGGCCGAACGGAGTCGTTCGGCCGTTTCGGTCATTTTCGGCCCCCAATAGCGTGTATTTGTTGTAGTTGTACCTGCACAAGTGACACTCACCAAAACTCGTGGAACTTTATTAGAAATAAAACCTAAGTACACGGAATGTTGCATATGACCTCATTTATTCCCGAGTATTGGTGGTCGGATTTGGGTTGTAACGACCGCCAACAGGAGCATCTTCCCCTATGTCAAAGATTTGGTCATTCAACTTGATCAACTTAAGCTCTTGTATGTGAGGGATGCATTCTTCTCTTGACGATCACTTAAAGTTGAGGATCACTCGTAATCTTATAGGATATCACTTGCAATCTTGATATATACATCACTTTTGAATAGCAATTGAAAATATACCACTTGTAGAAATACCACATGAAGAAATAACAATTCATACCACTTGAAGAAATACCATTAAAGTACGTCAAAGCTATGTTGACGGTGTCAAAAGAGTTCTCAAGCTGTGTCTGACACTCAACAAACACTGGCGAAGATGGCGCGATCGTCGCCACGAGTTGAGCGGGAACCATGTGTCTCGATCGATCGGCAGTACACGTCTCTACGATCTCGACTACACCAACTGCCTCATGTGCTAGCTAGCTGCGTGTATCGCGACTATACTTTTGGGAATGAATGAGGGCGTGAGAGCAAATGCTGGTGAGGAGCGTGTGCAATAAGGGAATGTACACATTGGCTAGGTCGGGTTTCGATCGATGACCCCTGGTGTGGTGTGTGGCCGATGACTTGTACACGAGGAGATGATGCATGGCCATGCTTGGTCCTGTCCTTGGATGGAGTGGATCCTGCATGTGTATGTGTGTTTATCTCCATCTGATCGGGGCTGGAGTTAAGAGCTCGGCAGGAGCTGAAGTAGTTGGGAGTGCTTATCACACAATTAAACATCAATCCATCCGTCCATTCATGGAAATGGAACCATGAATGGTCTTGCCACACTACTGGAAGCTCCTTTCTACTGTTACCGAAAACCCGTGTGTCGGGGACCAAATTAGGGGGTCCCTTAACTATCCTGGTAACCACCCTCAAAAACACAAATAAAGACTATCGTCAACAGTAACCCACACCGGGGACGCCATACGGCCCATCACCAGCCATTCTGGTCCAGCAACGGCCCGCGAAGAGACAGCGCTCTCACACCCAAAACTCCGCCTCGCTCGAGGGTACCGCACCTCCCCTCAAGCCGCATACCGCACTCCACCTCGCTTGAGCTCTCCTCAAACCCCTCGAATAGGCGCCACGTCAGCGGGGACCAACGATCCCAACTCTAGCACCGGGAACAGGAGTCAAAGGGGAAATCTTCCCCGCACGATGCCCCTGACAGAATCCGGGGACACTGTGCCCATTGCAAAAGGGACAGGCGAGAGCCGCGCAGAGCATGCGCAGCACTGTACCCCTGGTGTCACTGACCCTGACCGTACCTCAACACAGTTTCTCCAAGGGCCCCCCACCTATCACACAGCGAGACGCCCCCAAATGGGTGTGGAGGACCAGTGACCAAGGGTAAACCTTAGTCAAACAGCGTTGCCAGCCCGGCGTGACATGCAAGGAGCTCCTAACCCTTGCCAACCACGTCTCCGGACAACGGAACGTACACCATAGCGACGGTAGGCTGTACACCTACATCACCTGCTCTCGTCCTCAACGGAGGGGGTCCCCCACGGCAAATACAGAAGGTTGCCGGGCCACCCAGGCGGAGGCCGCCCCGTACGAGTACGGCTTGTCCCTGGTGCCAGGACAAAAGCCGGTCGTACCGGCCCGACGGAGCAGGCCATATTCCCCTGGTCATCACGACTGGTAAAAGCGTATGGCGCTAAGCTACGACCTACATGGCACTAGCCTCTCTGCCCTCAATCCCTCGGGAGGGCACGAAGTTCCCTCGGGCAGGGATCCAACATCATTTCAACCACCTCGAAGTAGTCCGAGACGACCCCTCGAGGCCTCGACAGGACGGAAGCAAGGAGGCCCCGTACCAAGCGAACAAGACCTAAAGGACATCCCCAACCGAAGACTGCTAGAGAGGAACGCGACCGAAGCAAGCATGTCCCCTCTGCAGGATACGCCGCATGAATCACACTGTAGCCCGCACTGTAGCATGCACTGTACCCACGACTGTAACCCGTCTCCCCCTTGAACTATAAAAGGAAGAGACGGAGCCCTGTAGAAGCCCCCCGACAGTTCACACGCCTTGGCTCACGCTGAGACACGAACACACACCGGATATTGGCAACCCCCTCAGGGACTTGGAGAACGCCACTCCTCTCCCGCATCCACTTGTAGCCCCCCCTTTACAAGCACCCCGGTGCAAAGCTAATACGAGTGCGCGAGCACACCCCTGCTGGACGTACGGCCCCGCGGCTGGAACCAGGATAAACCCGTGTCCTTGTGTTACCTTCTGCATCAACCATCAAGGGGCGAGACACAGCGCATTTCTGCGCGGTGTAGGGAGTGTCGACCATTTCCGACACCGACACCGTGGTAACAAAGCCCTAATTATTTTCGGGTGCACCTTCTCAAACTTTGAACCGCATCCAAAACCAAATTCATAAGACAACATGCCGTCTTCACTCCCTCACCAATCTCAAACTTTGGATGTTCCTGAAAGTTCCATTCGATTATTTCCTATTATGGGCGGTGGCATTAAAATTGGACCCTAAGAAAGATATTTGAGGTTGAGTGTGAGTTAAGTCAATCATCCCACACTGCGGATCCAGCCCACAAACCCGAAACCCGCTCCCTTGCTGCAACTGACCACTGCACGGTGCACGCAGCTAGGTGCCTAGGTCATGCCGTCTAGGTCCCTCCGGCCCTCCCCTACACCTCCATCGGCACACAGAAAAATAATACACGCAAGTTCTCTCATGTGCCTATAGAAACATCATTGCAGCCATGAGAGCGGGATGGATTTCTTGGGACATTCGGACAGAGAGGTGATGAAATGTCTACTCCATGGCCTTCGCCTCCTCTCTCCCAAGAGGCACTACCGGATTCCCCAAGTTTGTCGTGTGCCAAAGGCACGTGGCAAAGCCTCTGTTGTGTGCCACACGCGGCAAACAACACATGGCAAACGCCGCCGGCAAAGCTGGCTTTGCCGTGTGCTTTTTGTCGGGCACACGACAAAGCCCAGCCTAGGCCAACGGTCGTTAATGACGACGTCACGCTTTTTTGTGGGCCACAGGGCCTGGCACACGGCAAAGGCCCATCACTTTGCCATGTGTCAGGCCCAGGCACACACCAAAGGAGGTCTCATTGCCGAGTGCCAAACACTCAGCAAATAGCTTGTTTGCCGAGTGCCCAGAAAATACACTCATTAAGGCACTCGGCAAATACGGGTTTTCGCGTAGTGCCACAATGGCTGCAAACCACATGCAGATGATGCAGGAGGTTAGACGTCCGTGTATAGAGTAATAAATTGACCAGCAATATATAAGACTACCCCATATGTCCCTCTCCACCAGATGTGTAACACATGGAATGTGTAAAAGTATAGAATATGATTTCTATGTGCGAAAACATGTATCAATGTTAACAGGGTTGATATTCTATTATTCGGAGAAGCTGTAGGAAATTCAATAAGCTTTCCATATTGGTAAAGTGCATCATCATATGGAGTTTGGAGCTCCAAATATATCTATGTTAATAGGGTTGATATTCTATTATTCAGAGAAGCCGTAGGAAATTCAATAAACTTTCCATATTGATAAAGTGCATTTTCATATGGAGTTTGGAGCTCCAGATATATATCTATGTAGGTATGGTTGTTCTTTATATTAAGAATCATCTCAACATTAGATTACGTAGATAATTTTTCATCTAGTTTGGCCAAGCGGTGAGCTATCTTACCCTTCGAGTTGCCGGTGATTTCTTCACCCTCCTTCTCTCTTGCTCGGTTGGTTAGCTGCTGATAACATTATTGGAAATGTAGAATGTAATAGAGGCAGAGCTCCTTGAAGAGGACTATAAACAGTGAATTACCATTTATTGTTGGTCTCAAGGTCTCTAGATATAGGGAGATTACAATTACAAGGGAGAAGTTATATTTAAACATTAGTGTAATCCATGAATTCTCCTTGTACTGGCAGGAATAACGCTAATTCAAGGCCTTTACAATTAGGTTGATGATTCATGGCCTTTACCATGACCTTAAACTCACTACGGCTGCATTGACGAGGTCAAATAAAGACCTGTTGTAACAGAATCCATGTGAAGGTGGCCATAACAAGTGATGACTGGACTGGAGCCCCGCTGCAAGAGCAAGTGATCCACTGTAAAATTAACCTTTCAACATAGGACCCTGTACGTCAGCTATTTTCCTTCCTTTGTTTTTGTTTTTTTTTTGCTTTCTGATATGCTTTCACCAGCGTGGTGAGACTGTAATGTCCCAAAGATTCAAACTTAAAAATCAATCAAATCCAAAAATTTTATTTTGAAAATTCAATATGAGCTCCAAACCCCATCCAGGCTCAAAGTTCAATTCTCTCTCTTCTCCAACTGGCGCAGCCCAACTATTTCTCTTTCTTTTCCCTTCCCTTTTCCTAGTCCAGCTTGGCCCAACAAAATCAGCCCAACCCATCTGGCCTGGAACGGCTAGGTATCGCCCGCGCTATAAATTTTTGTTTGTCGCCTGAAGCGAACCGCGTGGGCTTCTGTAAAATTTTCGGCCCGTAGGAGCGTAAGATACAGTTTTGGCCCATAAAAAGCAGGTTGCTGCTGCAATAGTAGCGCTGGTGCTTTTTGGTTTTTGCCCACAGAAAGCTGCCTCACAGTTGTCCCGGTGAGAAGGTTGTTGGTTGCACTTTGATTTTCTTTTTTTCTTCTTTCTTCTTCTATTTTGTTTTATCTTCCTGTTCATATTTTCTTTTCTCATTTCTACTCACCTGTTAGATATTCCTTATTGGCATTTTGATTTGTTTTTGTATTTATTACATTGCTGTTTTTCTCTTTTTATTTATTATTTTTATTTTGGTAATTGAGTTTTGCTTTTGTTTTTCTCCTTTATTATATCGTATCTACTTTTGTGTTCACCTTTGGTACTAGCTGGCAATGTAGTACATTTATGCACCCTTTGTACAAACTTGTTCGCCATGTTAATACTTTTGTTCGCCTGTAAGAATAATTTGTTCGCAACGTGAAAGCATTTGTTCTTCATGCCAAATAATTTGTTCACTTTACATATTAATTTCGTTCGTAGTGTTAAATTACCTGGTCACTTCGTAGACTTAATTGTTCATCTATAGGAATAATTTGTTCGCAGCTTCATATAGTTTGTTCTGCGTACATGACAATTTGTTCGTGTGTGGAGCAATACTGATCGTCTTGTATAATAATGTGTTCACTTTTATAGAGTAAATTGTTTGGTGTTGTTGACTCATTGTTCTATGATAATTTATTGCTGGGTAGTGTGTTCTAGGTATATAGATAAATGTTTCTTACATGAGTTCATATAATTTGTTCTAGGGTGTAGAAATTTGTGTTCAACAAATTCCTATAGCTTGTTCTAGGTGTACACATCTTTGTTCTGCATGTTCGTATAGATTGCTCTAAGTATATATATCTTTGTTCTATAAGTCTGTATGATTTGTTCTAGGTGTATATATTTTTGTTCCGTGAGTTTGTATAATTTCTTCTATCTATAAATTATTTTGTTATATGAATTTGTATGATTTGTTCTAGGTGTATATAAAAATCTTGGTTCAAGAAATTCAATATTGCAACCGAAACCTTACTTTTATACTAGGCTAGTATTTATTTTTTTTAATTTTCAATTGCATACATGTTTCTTGTATGCATGCATATCAATCTTGTATCCAATTAACAACTTACGATATTAGTTTTGAATATTCGCTAAAAAAGTCTCGAGAGAAAGTGGGCTCAAAAATAAATAATGGACCAGTAACACGTGTTATATATGATCTGTCGTTGGTACGAAAGTTTAGATTTGGTGTGTGCGTGACCACGCTGACATGATCACTTGCCTATTATTTCCGTTGGGCTATTGGGCCACACCATCTTAGTGTTAGGACCTCTACTATGTTTGGGCTGGTATTCTCGATGGGCCTGAGTGCCTACTCCTAATTGGGCCCAGCCCATGTATCCTTTAGCTATATACCTGAACTCTAGAGAGAGGCACGCATCGAATGAATATCATTATAACCGAAACACTGTTCTTCTTCCTCAACAAGGAACCGGCCTCCGCTGCCGAGTCTGCTCTGCTCTTCTCGATTCTCCTTCTTGCTCTTCGATCCTTGCTCCAGTTCTTCTCCTCCAATCCCCACTACCTGTCGGTTGCTAACACATCCGCATGGGAGCGGATCGCTCCGCGTGTCCGTGTCGACGAGGGAGTCCAAGCCCTTCAGGTGACAAATTGTTTTTTACCGCAAAAGCGATCGCTTGTCGCGCCCCATCTGGTCCTTGTCCTAAATTTTGTTAGCAAAAATAGCATCTCTGTAACTTCAAAAAAAAAAACTCCAACGAAATCGGAACCATCAGGCCCCACGTATCGGTTTGTCCATTTTCCCTGTTGCAAATCCTCATTTTTTTTGTGTCATAAATCCCTATTTCTTCCAGCGTCTATTTCTCTGCATCGAGGGAGCAAGGGTATAGATAGCAGCGGGGCCACCACGAGGGAGCAAGGGTATAGCGGCGGCGGCACATATGGCTCCGGGTTGAAAGGGTAGGCGACTCCGTGCCGCCTGGCGCCAGCGAGAGCGCAGCTGAAGATCTCGGGGTTCTTGGCGAAGAAGAAGACTGAAGAATACAGGATGGCACCGAGAGTAAGTTGTGTATACTTAAATTCCAAAAATCAATTTTTTAGGCTTTTAATATCGCCGAGCGTGGGCATCTGAATAATTTTAGGTGCTCTATGAGGATGGACATGATGTGTGCGCGTCCATCTGCATCTTGACCTGCAAAAACATGAATTTCTGAAAGTCTGCAGAACTGCTCCGGCTCTGAGCACTTTAAAAAACTGGTACAAATTGTACTCGGTTGGCCTTGAATAGGTGTAGAATTCTCTGTTGTCTTAGTCGAATTTCAGCTGCCCATAGGATCACCTGATGTCGACTTGTTCAATTCTAGCAAGGCCCATCCTTGTTCAGCAGTAGCCAATTCATGGACCAGTCTTATTGGATGTGATTAGCAATTAACGTAACTATGGCAATCATTTAAGCTAGGTTGACCAATACATGATGAGAATGCTAGAAGTTGAGAGATTCTGTGCCGGCCTGTGGAAGGAGGAAAAAGATCAGATATTCCAAAGGTCTGCTAAATCCATTGCGGCATGCTTTGAAAGCGAAAGACTGGTCAGAACTCAGAAGTCTCTGTCCTTATGTTTCGATATACAGTTAGCTCGAGAGTTGAATCAATGATGGCTCTCGAACCCATCCACACCAAATTTGTCCTGATTGAAGATTCGTAACTGTACGCATTTCATCCTCTATTTTATATGGGCAGTGCTACAATACACCTGTTACCTCCTAAGAGGTAAGACCTCAAAATAATAACAACCGTTGATTTTACCACCCTATCTAACATCTTGGATGCAATAAGACTGAACTTGCATGTGTAGTAAGCATTTCAACAAAGAAATTTCCTTCACGGGCCGAGCACTGAATTCATAGGTCTGGTTTAGGCATAACATCCCAAGAAAACAGACTGCTGCGCCAAACCATGAAAGTCAAGCAAGAGCCTGGAATTCATGTGAAGAAGTGACTCCATTATGGGCAGCTCTGAATTCTGAATCATCTTGGCACGAACCGGCGAATAGTCATCTTGAATTCTGCTGCACACAAGGATCGAAAATATCTTAGATCGGTGATGGCAACGGCAGAGTGATCAGTTGATCACAGGATTGGAGCCCATGAGCAGAGCAATATGGCATAATGGTTCTTTTGTGTTTTTTAATATATAACACAAATATATAAAAATGCCAGTATCGCATAATCCTTCTTTTGGAGTGCATGATCTATCGATTTGAGCCGCCACATGCTGATGCTTTGACCCTGGTGTATGCGTCCTTTTTCCTGGCCGTGATCCTTTGACTCTTTGTTCCTTCCATTGGCTCTACACCGGCACATCGTGTTCAGGGGCATCATACATTGTGTTCAGGGGCATCAAGTTGGTCAGATTTAGCTATGGCATGTGTATCACTGCATCTTTTATTTATACCATCCTATACTTCAGCAACATCCAAGTCATCTCCTGTAGTTGCGGCTTTCCTCATTGTCAGAGCAATGAAATTGCTCTATGTCTTCTTCCTGTTGTGCCCCTTTTCCCTTGCCCCAGTGTCCCTTGGGAACACTAATTCCACAGATGAGCTCGCGCTCCTATCTTTCAAATCCATGTTGTCTTCAAGCCCATCAAGTTTACTTGGTTCATGGAATTCTTCTAGCCACTTCTGCAGCTGGCCAGGAGTTGTTTGTGGCCGTCGGCATCCAGACAGAGTTGTGGCACTCACAATGGGCTCCTTCAACCTATCAGGATACATCTCGCGTTTCTTAGGCAACCTATCCTTTCTCACAGAGTTGAGCCTTCCTGACAACCAACTCGTGGGAGGAATACCGCGTCAACTCGGTCATCTTGGTAGGCTTCGGCTGCTGAATGTGACCAGGAATTATCTCCAAGGAAGCATTCCAGTGACATTGGGAGGATGCACCAAGCTAAAAGTGCTTGAGCTAAGCACTAACAGGCTCCAAGGTGAGATCCCGTCTGAGATAGTTACCTTGAAAAACCTTGTCTTCTTGAATCTTAGCGCAAACAGTTTGTCAGGAGAGATCCCTCAGCCTCTAGATAACTTGCCATCAATCGAGTATTTGTATTTGCACAAGAATAGATTATCTGGTGATATACCACCACCGTTGGGCAATCTCACCAACCTCAAGCATCTTGTGCTCCATGAAAACATGCTATCTGGACTTATTCCATCATCTTTGGGCCTGTTGTCCAGCTTATCTGTGGTCAGCTTAGGCTTCAACAATTTAAGTGGCCCAGTACCGACTTCCCTCTGGAATATTTCCACTCTTACACATCTCTCTGTCCAGCACAATATGCTAAGTGGATCAATTCCTCCAAATTCATTCAATAATGTCCCCCTTCTCCAGGTGCTATTTATGGATAACAATAATTTTCATGGCCCTATCCCAGCCTCAATATCTAATGCTTCCAATATGGAGGATTTCCAGCTTGCGCATAATTATTTCAGTGGAATCGTACCTCCAGAGATTGGAAGGTTAAGAAATCTCGGTTTTCTGCAGCTCAACGATAATTTGCTTCAAGCTAATGAACCAAAGGATTGGGAATTTATAACTGCATTAACAAATTGCTCCAGGTTACAGCTTTTGGGATTGGCCAGCAGCAAATTTGGGGGAGTCCTTCCAGATTCATTTTCCAATCTTTCAGCATCACTATGGTATATTGACTTTGAAAACAACCAAATCTCTGGAAGCATCCCTGAGCAGCGCCGCCGGCGAAGAGACGAGAGCCGGTGGACAGCTCATCGGACATGGGTTGTGGGTGAGGCCGAGTTGGATGGGCCGGGGCTGAAAAGTGGAGCCATCAGGCTCTGCGGTGTTGTTCGTGGGCTTTGTGGGCTTGGTTGTGGAAAGGGGTCAACGTTTCTAACCACCCAGGAAAGAAGAACTCCGGCGCTCCTAAGCTGCTGGGATACTCGGACAGTGACCTGGCAGGTGATGTGAACGACCGGAAGAGCACAAGCGGGCTGATCTTCTTCCTGGCTGGAGGTCCGATTGCGTGGCAGTCGGCAAAACAAAGGGTGGTGGCTCTGTCCTCATGCGAGGCCGAGTACATCGCTGCTGCAGGAGCTGCGTGTGAGGCGATCTGGTTGGCACGCCTGCTGGCTGAGCTCGTCGGAGGAGCAGTCTGCGGCTTTCTGTTAGAATAAACCCTGAGCACCCGCTAACTATATTTTTGGTAGCTTAGATTGATTAGTGGCTAAGCATGGCAGGCGACATGTCTTGGGTGTTGGGATGGCAACAACCGATTGTGGACATGCCGTGATTGTCTCGGTTAGTTTGTAACCATGTATGACTGCATGTAATTTCTTTATAATGAATAGAGAGACACCAGAAAAGCCGCCGCTTGCAGCACCAAAAATACTTGTTCGTGTTCTCTCATTGTTCATCCTCGTAGAGTCCTGACACTTTCCTCATTGTCAGAGCAATGAAATTGCTCTATGTCTTCTTGCTGTTGTGCCCCTTTTCCCTTGCCCCAGTGTCCCTTGGGAACACTAATTCCACAGATGAGCTCGCGCTCCTATCTTTCAAATCCATGTTGTCTTCAAGCCCATCAAGTTTACTTGGTTCATGGAATTCTTCTAGCCACTTCTGCAGCTGGCCAGGAGTTGTTTGTGGCCGTCGGCATCCAGACAGAGTTGTGGCACTCACAATGGGCTCCTTCAACCTATCAGGATACATCTCGCGTTTCTTAGGCAACCTATCCTTTCTCACAGAGTTGAGCCTTCCTGACAACCAACTCGTGGGAGGAATACCGCGTCAACTCGGTCATCTTCGTAGGCTTTGGGTGCTGAATGTGACCAGGAATTATCTCCAAGGAAGCATTCCAGTGACCTTGGGAAGATGCACCAATCTAAAAGTGCTTGAGCTAAGCACTAACAGGCTCCAAGGTGAGATCCCGTCTGAGATAGCTACCTTGAAAAACCTTGTCTTCTTGAATCTTAGCGCAAACAGTTTGTCAGGAGAGATCCCTCGGCCTCTAGATAACTTGCCATCAATCCAATATTTGTATTTGTACAAGAATAGATTGTCTGGTGATATACCACCATCTTTGGGCAATGTCACCAACCTCAAGCATCTTGCGCTCCATGAAAACATGCTATCTGGAGTTATTCCATCATCTTTGGGCCTGTTATCCAGCTTATCTGTGGTCAGCTTAGGCTTCAACAATTTAAGTGGATCAGTACCGACTTCCCTCTGGAATATTTCCACTATTACACACCTCTCTGTCCAGCACAATATGCTAAGTGGAGCAATTCCTCCAAATTCATTCAATAATGTTCCCCTTCTCCAGGTGCTATTTATGGATAACAATAATTTTCATGGCCCTATCCCAGCCTCAATATCTAATGCTTCCAATATGGAGGATTTCCAGCTTGCGCATAATTATTTCAGTGGAATCGTACCTCCAGAGATTGGAAGGTTAAGAAATCTCGGTTTTCTGCAGCTCAACGATAATTTGCTTCAAGCTAATGAACCAAAGGATTGGGAATTTATAACTGCATTAACAAATTGCTCCAGGTTACAGCTTTTGGGATTGGCCAGCAGCAAATTTGGGGGAGTCCTTCCAGATTCATTTTCCAATCTTTCCGCGTCACTATGGTATATTGACTTTGAAAACAACCAAATCTCTGGAAGCATCCCTGATGGCATCGGTAATCTCATTAACTTGGAAATTCTTGGACTCGATATCAACTTGTTCACAGGATCTCTTCCCCCTTCCTTGTGTAGGCTAAAAAATTTGGTTGTTCTGTACTTAGATTATAACAATATAGGAGGGACAATACCGATGGCCCTAGGGAATCTTACAGGACTAAATGATCTATTGCTCAATTCAAATGCCTTTATCTCTACAATACCAAAAACACTTGGAAATCTGACAAAGTTGGTGGACCTGGATATTTCAAGTAACTACTTGATAGGTCCAGTTCCCACTACAATATTCAACATTCCCACACTCTCCCGTTATCTGGATATATCTAACAATAACTTGGAGGGGAGATTACCAATGGAAATAGGGAATCTAAAAAATCTCATAAAATTCAATGCAGAGTCGAACAAATTATCAGGGGAAATCCCTACCACCATTGGTGAATGTCAACTTCTCCAGTATCTCTCTCTCAAAAATAATACATTAAGTGGCAGTATCCCATCACTCTTAAGTCAACTGAAAGGCCTAGAGTTTGTTGACCTCTCCAGCAACAATTTGTCAGGCCAGATACCAACCTCCTTGGGGAACCTCACCACGCTCAACTACCTCAACCTTTCATTCAACAACTTATCTGGAGAAGTACCGAATTTCGGTATTTTTGCAAATCTGACCGCAATCTTAATAGAAAGCAATGACAAACTCTGTGGTGGCATAAATGATCTGCATCTGCCCACATGTTCATTTCAGTTACCAAAGAAAAGACATATATTCCTAGTTATTCCTGTTGTCATTTCTCTTGTAACAACATTAGTCGCACTTCCTTTGATCATCATGCTGTATATTTGGCACAAGAAAAGAAAAACAAAAACCCCACCAATATACTCCTTGGAAGGCCACCCGTTGATATCTTATTCAGAGCTGGTAAGAGCAACAGATGGTTTTTCGGAAACTAATTTGTTGGGTTCAGGCTCATTTGGAAATGTATACAGAGGAGAATTACATGGTCAAGAAGGTGAAGGTACAAATCTTGTTGCTGTGAAGGTATTGAAACTTCAAACTCCTAAGGCACTCCAGAGTTTCACTGCCGAATGTGAAGCACTACGTGTTTTGCGACATCGGAATCTTGTCAAGATAATTACAATTTGCTCAAGCATTGACAGCAGGGGGCATGATTTCAAAGCAATTGTGTATGACTTCATGTGCAATGGTAACCTAGAAGGTTGGCTACATCAAGACACAAATGATCAGGCAGAGCAAAGAGACTTGAACATCCTGGAAAGAGTGACCATACTCCTTGATGTGGCTTATGCATTGGATTACCTTCACTGTCATGGACCTGAGCCAGTTGTACATTGTGATCTTAAGTCAAGTAATGTGCTTCTGGATGCTGATATGGTAGCCCATGTTGGGGACTTCGGGCTTGCTAAGAATCTTGTTGAGCAAAGCTCATTGCTGCAATCAACAAGCTCAATGGGAGTTAGAGGGACAATTGGATACGCTGCCCCAGGTTAGACTAATATGCTTATACATGCCTTTTGATTCCCTAGTAGCTCCCTAGTTTTCACTGGATAAAGAATGCTAGTAGAGAGATTAATGGTTATTGTCAAATGGAAAAAAAAGAGTTCTAGGTGATGCATCATTTTGCTTTTATATGTAGCATTACTACTTTATACTCCCTCCGTCCCACAATAACAGACCATTTAGCATTCAAATTTTATCCCACAAAGAATGTCCATTTAGCTTTTAGAGATGCACACATTAATACAAAAATGCATAGAGAAACGTAAAAGTGCATAGAGAAACACATAGAGCTAGCCAATCAAATAGCTAGTTAATGCTACTTTTGTAACTCCAATGAGGGGTAACATGGTCATTTGTCATGACTACTAATTTGTCTGATATTTTCCAAAACGGCATGTTATTGTGGGACAGAGGGAGTATGTTCATTATATAGAAAGACTAATTTTATTCTCCATAATCCATGCAACAGAGTATGGTGCTGGGAACATGGTGTCAACACATGGGGACATTTATAGTTATGGAATTTTAGTATTTGAAACCATAACTGGGAGGAGGCCCACTGACAACGCATTTGGACAAGGATTGAGCCTCCGGGAATACGTTGATCTGGCCCTTCAGAACAGAGAGATGGATGCTGTTGACACGCGCCTGTATCCGGACCTTCAAAGTGAGCTTCATGCCATGGGAGATGCTTCACACATGGGGAAGATGGATTGTATTGTTTCACTTCTCAAGCTCGGGATGTCCTGCACTCAGGAATTGCCATCGAGCAGAATGCCAACTGAAGGTATCATCAAAGAGCTGCTTGCCCTAAAAGATTCTCTACTCGGAGAATTCAGAACATCAACATGAGCGGTATGCCAATTCGACAAAGGTTATGTAGTGTGTGGGATTCTTTCATTCATAGTAGTCCTTTACTTCTTCAACTTTGCCAAAGCTGATTCCTGCTGCAGCACATTCAACAAGGACGAAGCATGGAAGATTTCCGTTCTTATTTGGCCGTGTTTAGTTCCAGATTTTGGAACACCGAATCGGGAACGTCGCACAGTCCCGCATACTGTAGTATTTCGTTTGTATGTGCGAAAAAATATCCAAAAATTAATTAATTAGGCTCAAAATGTTTGTCTCGCAGAGTACAACAAAACTGTGCAATTAGTTTTTGATTTCATCTATATTTAGCACTCCATACATGTTATGACATTTTGATGTGATGGGGAATCTTCTCTTTGCATAGTAATGAACTAAACAAGGCCTTTGTTCCAGAGGTACAATTATGATAAATAGCTGGATGATACATGTCATGTAGTAAGAAATGGAGGTGCTAATAATGTGCCAGTACATTTCCATTGTGTTTGTTACTGTCTCAAGTTATGTGAGAGTTTGAAACTTTGTCGTAAGAGACAAAAGGTGAGCTGAGTTGAAACATGCTTGCAGATTACGAACTCTGAAGCTGGTGTTTACTATATATGCCATTGTATTTCCGAATTATCTGCCTTGCCAAACAAGATGACTATGGGAGCATAAATTTCTTAGGGGGTCTAAAACGGACTAAAATTAGTCCCAAAATGGACTAAAGATCCAAACACTTGGGACTAAAACCCCTAAAAGGGACTAAAACTCTTTAGCTCCACAAGAGGAGCTTATAGGGACTGAAACCACCACTTTTTCACTGGATGCCCCTCCCCCCACCCGCCGGCCCACTTGTTCCCTTTTAAGTCCATGGGCAAAATAGTCTTTGCGCAAGCCATTAAAGCAACTTTAGTCCCTTTTAGTCCAAGGATCCAAACAGCAATTTTAGTCCCTAAGGGACTAATTTTAGTCCCTTAGTTTGAGTCCCTAGGAACCAAACAGGGCCTTAGTAAAATTTAAACCAGCCAATCATTTTTCAAATAAATTATTTGAGAAGTATAATAATAAAGAATCAGAAAGTTCCAACACAACATGAGAGACGGGGAGGCCGGAGCAACTTAAGCATTTTTGTTTTATTTTTTATTTCTTTATTCTTCTGTTCGAACCCTAGTGATTAAATAATTCTATACATTCTGTCTTCCAATATTTTAGAAGACTTGATTCAACATTATGAAACCTAATGCAGATTTAGCTATAGCATTTGGGCCTTTCCATACAAATTTTGAACTCATATATTTTTCACGAATACGCAAGAGGATTGCGTATCATTTCATTAAGGAGAAGAAAGTCACAACAAGCACAAAGGCACAAAGGAAAAAACAGAAAACAGCAAAGGAAAGGAAGAAAGAAGCACAACAACAGAACGGGCTACTCGCAAAAGAGGCTCCCCAGATCGCGCGCGCCCCCGGCCGACCAAAGTTCCAGCTCATCCAGGATTCGACGCACCAAAGTTGAGACAGCGACTGCAGAACGATCGAAGAGTCGGGCGTTTCTTTCCTTCCAGATGAGCCAGCCGGTTGCCATGAACACAACGCTGGCACCCTTGCGCCTTGCGGCCACCTGACTCGCAATGACGTGCTCCCACCACTCCTGGACAGTAGGTTCTCCTGGTAGGAATGTGCAAACGCAGCGCATGCTGGAGAGAACTCGCCACCAGACTTCCTTTTCCACCGGACAGGTCACCAGGAGATGGTTGATCGTTTCGCTCGCCTGGTCGCACATGAGACAGAGATCATGGGCATCAAGTCCATGGCGCCTTCGTCTGTCCGCCGTCCACACACGTTCCCTAGAAGAGAGCCAGAAGAAGATCTTGACGCGCAGCGGTGCCCAGGTTCTCCAAATTCGGTCGGCGCCATAGAAAGGTACCTTGCCTAGGTGTAGAGCCTTGTATGCCGACTGCACCGTGAACACACCGGTCGAGGTCCAGCGCCAACGCACCGTGTCTTCTACATCTGGCAACAACTGCACTTGCTGAATTCTGGCCCACAGTTGCAGGTACTCCATAATCGCAAGCACTGTCAGTCCCCCAGTGATATCCCGTACCCAGCGGCCATGATCCAACGCTTCCTTCACCGTTTTGGTTTTTCTTGCATGCGCTGTGACCCGCTGGACTAGTGTCGGTGCAATGTCACAAATGGAGTCTCCATCTACCCAGTTGTCCGTCCAAAAGAAGGTGGACGATCCATCCCCCACTTGAATAACAATGGAGGACTGGAAGAGAGCTTGTGCTTCTGGGCTTACCTTAACGCTCATGGCTGCCCAAGCCTTGTCTGGGTCTGTTCGCTGGAGCCACAACCATTTTGACGCAAGTGCATGCCCGGCCAGCTTGAAATTGGTGATGCCCAGGCCACCATACTCATACGGCAAGCACGCGACCTCCCATGCCACCAAACATCGGCCTCGGACAGATGAGTCGCCGCCAGCCCAGAAGAATCGCCGCCGTATTCCATCAATAGCTTCTAATGCCCAGATCGGCAACTGGTCTGACATGATCCAGTAGACTGGCATTGCCGATAGCACCGCTTTAGTGAGGACCAAACGCCCGCTCCTTTGCAGCAGGGGGCCTTTCCACTTCGGCAATTGCGCAGCCACCTTGTCCACTATAGGCCGGATGCTAGATCGCGGCAGAGCCTGGGTTGATAGTGGTGCTCCAAGGTAGACGATTGGAAATTGAGTTACTTGGCATGGCAGGATGACTTGAATCTCCCCTAGTACATCATCTGCTCCAAAGATCGGAGTGATGGAACACTTGGAGAGATTCGTCCGCAGACCTGATGCAGAGCCGAAGATGGACAGCACTCGCGCGATGGTGCGTGCCTCCTGCACTGTCGGCGAGGCGAACAAGACGACATTGTCCGCATACATGCTGCATTGGTGTTTGACCGCAGGGTGCCCCATTGGTTGCAACAAGCCTTGCTCACTCGCCTTCCCCAGCAGCCGATTCAAGACGTCCATCACCAGAATAAAGAGCAACCACGTCCATCAACTCATATATTCAAAATGCTAAAGTATTACTGCATCATTTTTTTATTTGATGTTCGGAGCAACCACGTTAGCCTATTCCCAGTACAACCGGTCTGTTCGAAATGGCGTCTACTCGTGAACGGAGAAAGTATACTCAATATTTCGAACTAATATACTCAATCCAAACCTAGTTCAATGGGAAACTAAGTTTAATATTTGTTTTAACAGTACCGCGGCACAAACAGCCTCATTCAATACTTTTATACTAGATCCTATTTCATTGAATTCGGCATTTTGAACAGCCAATCACGTGCTCACATCTATCACCCCCATCCAGACCTCCTCGCCACCAATAACACTGGAATCTGAGAACTCATTTTACGGCCCGCATAGAATCAGCCCATCATGTAAGGCCTAAAAAGCTGTAGAGAAGGCCCGCTTCTGCTTGCGCTGCTTCACTGGCCGCCGGCGATGTCCTCCCACGCCGGAGACGGTTCCGCACCACCGACTAGACTCCGATTCCTCTACGCCGCGCGCGCACTCCGGTCGGGGTAGAGGCTGCCAGTGAAGCCGAATCGCCGCCGGCGCAGCCGCGCAGGGATCCAGTCCCCTGGCAGGAACGGGGGATCGCCGTGATGGGTGGAAACTCCGTCGCCGGCGTAGCGTTGCCACCGTCCAAGTCTACACGTTCGAGGTGAACTCCTCACCTCTCTACCTCGTATAATATAGGCGTCTCTGTGATTACTGCGTGGGAAATAGTTTGATTTGCAAATGGAGACGAAGTTGTTACGGGAAACAAAAAAAATGGGGGAAAACTAGAAAAGAAGAGAAAAAAACTGGGGAAACGAATTTGTAACTCTGGGTCGTGGAAAAAAGAAATCCAGAGTGAGGAACTGAGCTTTCGTGGTCCAATTGTCACACGCACTGGCTGTGATCTTCAGTATATGAAGATTCGGAAGTATGCATGTGAGAAAGATCCCTGGCCCAATCATCTTGCTCTTCATTTTTCTTTTAGTGTTTTGCGACTTGCAGGTGGTCTAACTCAGAATGATTGTACTGGCACAAATTCGTGGTAGAACATTATCGCTGAGTAGGCGCCTCTAATTCCTGTGAGCCCTGTTGCCATTTTTACATGCATCCCTTGGTTTTAGAAGATTGCTCCCACATGATTTCATTCATGTTCTGTAAGAGGTAAGCCAGGGACCTATTTGCCAAGGCATTTTTTTTTTGTTCTTATACTTTGAGCCTTCTATATATCTTGATACAAATATATATGACTCTTACATGTTCTAGAAAAAGATGATTATATAATCATCCAATAGAAACAACGTTACAAAGATTTGTTTCCGTCGCAAGCAAAGAGGCAGGTAAAAGAACCACTCAAAAAATAGCGCAGAGGTTTAGCAGTGGCATTATGAGCATGGTCTCCCATGACCATGTACCATCCCGGGTGGCATCAGGCGCTAGTGAACTCAGCCAGTCAGCCGTCGTAAATCACAAAGAAAATCAATGGAAATGTAGTTGAATGTGCACATCATCAGTAATACTGAAAACTGAAAGTGCCACATTGCAGCTGCAAGAATCAGCTCCAAATACTGGTAAAGGGAAACGTCATTTGAGCATATAAATATTATGTGTTCTCCAGTAGAGAGTCCTTGATGGCTAGCAGCTGCTTGATGATACTTCCGGTTGGCATTCTGCTCGATGGGGATTCCTGAGTACATGACACTCCAAGCCTAAGCAATGAAACGACACAATCAGTCATTGTCTTGTATGAAGAATCATCCATGGTATGCAGCTCCTCCTCAAAGTTCACAGAGAGCCGTATGTCGATAGCATCCATCACTGTATTATGTAGGGCCCTCTCAACATACTCACGGAGGCCCAATCCCTGTCTTGACTCGCTGTCGGTGGGCCTCTTCCCAGTTATTGTTTCCATGACTAAAATTCCATAGCTGTAAATGTCTCCATGTGTTGTCACCATGTTTCCAGCACCATACTCTGTTGCAATAGATGAAAAAAGAGAGAGGATTCTAGGTTATTCTGTGGCATGTCCTATTCTGAAATTATGATAAGATTTTGTCCACTATAAGCTTCCCAGGTAACATGCATGATTGAATAAAGAGCTAGGATCCAGGGATCAATAAAGTGGAAAACGTAAAACTCAAACAAAACGGAAATTCAATAGTCTTACCTGGCGCAGCATAACCAATTGTGCCTCTGAATCCCATGGAGCTTGTTGACTGCTCTGAAAATGAGCTTCTCTCAACAAGAATCTTGGCGAGTCCAAAGTCTCCAACATGGGCTACCATATCAGCATCCAAGAGCACATTACTCGATTTAATATCACAATGCAGAACTGGTGTAGGTCCATGGCAATGAAGATAATCCAACGCATAAGCCACATCAAGGAGTATGGTCACTCTTCTAAGCAGATTCAAGTATCTTTGCTCTTCCTCAACAATTGTGTCTGGATGTAGCCAACCTTCCAAACTGCCATTTGGCATGAAGTCATACAGTACTGCTTTGAAATCATTCCCTCTGCTGTCAATGCTCGAACAAATTGTAACAATCTTAAGAAGATTCCGGTGTCGCATATTGCGTATCGCTTCACATTCAGCATCAAAACTCTTGAGAGCCTTAGTAGTGTGAAGTTTCAGTACCTTCACAGCCACAAGACTTTTACTTTCGCCTGCTTGACCTTCTACCTCTCCTTTGTACACAGACCCAAACGACCCTGAACCCAAAAAATTGCTTGCAGAGAAATTGTTTGTTGCTTTTACCAACTGCGCATAAGAGATCAACGGGTATCCTTGCATGGATGGTGTTGGTGAGCCTTTTGTTTTGGTTGTCTTGTGCCATAAACACAGCTTATAGAAAAATGCAAGCGCGACTAGTGTTGCAATGAGAGAGAGAACAATAGGGATCGCTAAAGGTTTATGTTTCCTCTTTGGCCATTGGTGAGAGCAGAGGGGTAAATGTAGATCAGGTATGCCACCACAAAGTTGCCTGTTGCCTTGGACAGAGAATGCACTAGCATTTGCAAAGATGCCAAAGATCGGCACTTCTCCAGCAAAGCTGTTGAAGGAAAGATTGAGATAATTGATCATGCTAAAGTTACCGAAGAACCCTGGTATTTGTCCTGAAAGGCTATTGTTTGATAAGTCAAGAGATTGTAGACCTTTAAGTTGACCCAAGAGCAATGGGATTGGACCGCTTAAGAAATTGTTTTGGAGATAGAGATACTGGATAAGCTGGCATTCGCCAAGTCTATCAGGGATTTTACCACTAAAATCATTTGATTCCGCATGGAATTCTACAAGGTTTTTAAGACTGCCAATCTCTCCTGGTATTGGTCCTAAAAAATTATTATGTGATAAATCCAAAGCTATGGAGAGTGTGGGGATGCTAAACAGTCCGCCTGGAATCAAACCTGTAAAATAGTTTCGACCAAGGCGTAGTTCCAGCAACTTGGTCAGGTTTCCAAGCGTGCTTGGTAATGTACCTCTGAACATATTTGCCTTGACGTTCAAAGTAGTTAATTCAGTGAGATTTCCTATAGAATCTGGGATTGATCCAGAAAATGTGTTTTCAGATGCAGACATTAGCTGGAGATTTTGAAGTCTACCCAAGGAGGAAGGAAGAGTCCCGGTGAAAGAGTTGGCATCAACTACAAGAGACTGCAAGCTGACAAGTCTGCCAATTTCTTCAGGTAACGTGCCCGAGATAGTGTTGTATGGAAGATATAAAGTCTGTAGCAAAGTTGAAAGATTGGAGACTGAGCGTGGTAGGAACCCGGCAAACTTACCAGCTGTCAAGTCCAAGGTTAGCAGGTTGGAGCAGTTTGCCAATGCCGCCATGAACTCCCAATCTCCGGGCTGTTCAGCTCCAAGCAAAGTGTTGGAGAGTTGCAGCCATTTGAGGTTTCTCAGTCTCCCGATCTGCTGAGGGACAACACCGCTGAAAGCGTTTGGCCCAAGCTGAAGAAGCTGCAACTGAGAGGCGTTTCCCAGTGAAGCCGGGAGCCGGCCATGGAAATGGTTGTTGTCCATGGACACGGTCAACAGGTTGGCAAGCTTGTTGAAGGCGTCGGCCGGGATGGCACCAGTGAGGTTGTTCTGCTGGATGTTGATGCCCCACAGGGAGGAGATGTTCCAGATAGACGCTGGGATCTCACCGCTGAGACTGTTATTGGCTAAGCTGAGCCACGATAGGCTGGACAGCATGCCCAGCGACGAAGGGATTGCACCAGACAGCATGTTCGCCATGACATCGAGGTGCAGGAGGCTAGAGAGGTTCCCCAACTCCGGCGGTATCTCACCAGTCAGCATGTTGCTGTAAAGAAATAAGTATTCAATTGACGGCAGGTTCGCCAGCGATCTTGGGATCTCCCCGGACAGTCGGTTCTCTTGGAGGTCCAATAAGGCAAGATTCTCCATGGTGCTGAGGCTACCGGGGATCTCTCCTTGGAGCTGGTTCTTGCTCTCAGGTCGAGCTCCACCAGGTTGTTGCACCTTGCCATGGCCGGGGGAATTCTTCCCTCGAGAGAGTTCGTGCTCAGGTTCAGGAACTGCAGCCTGCCAAGGTGGCCAAGCTCCGGGGGTATGTCCCCGACGAGCAGATTGTCGCGGAGGTCGAGCTCCCTGAGGAAAGATAGGTTGCCCAAGGACGGCGAGATGCGTCCGGACAGGTTGGAGGAGCGCATACTCAGCGCGACCACCCTCTCCGGGTGCCGACGGCCGCAGGAAACTCCAGGCCAGGTGCAGAAGTGGCTGGACGAGTTCCATGAATCCAGAGAGCCGTTGGAGTAGAGCATGGACTTGAAGGACAGGAGTGCAATCTCATCAGTGGCAGTGGCATTGCTGCTGCTGCTCACCGGAGAGGGAAGCAACCGAGCCTGGGTCAAGAGGCACAGCCAGACGGAGAATAGGAAGAGCGTAGCTGATGATGCCTCCCGTGCCCCCATGAGGAATAGTGGCCACGCCGTTTGGAAAACGTCAGGTTGATTGCTTGTACTATGTGGTCTCAGTTCATCACAGCTATGTTGCAGATGCAGGTTGCGACTTCCTTCGAGCTGGTTGAACGGGCGGTATAAATAGGATCACTGTTGTGACATTATAGCCATGTTAATACTGGAGGTACAAATTCATGCACCAGTCGTCCATCAAGCACAGGGCATTTGCATAGACTAGAAATTTTATATGGAATGTAAAATAGTTTTAGCGAAAAAATGGTAAGCTTTCTTTTTAAAAATGTATTGGCTGCAAAAGCAGGGGAGATTTTCCTAATGATATTTCCAAAAATTCTAGTTTATAAGTAGGGTCTGATAAATTTTATTTAATGAAATTTCGTCTAGTAAATCTTTATGATGTTTTCTAGAGCACTACAAGAGTACAAGACTACCAAATTTTCATATGGTTTCTTTGCAAGTAGCTAATCCTTTTGTCTATTCGGATAACTACCTATACCATAATTATAAGCAATTAGTTAGTTGGCAATTATAATGTTAGTGATTTGATTAGGGGTGGATATCGAGCCACCTCGGCTCGTTTTGGCTCGGCTCGTTCGAGCTTGTTAGCCAAACGAGCCAGCTCGGCTCGGCTCGGCTCGTTAAGGAAACGAGCAAAAATCCTGGCTCGGCTCGACTCATTAAGCTCGCGAGCCGGCTCGTTAAGCTCGCGAGCTAGAGTTAAATTTAAAATTGCTACAATAATATATATAATATAAAAAATTATAGTATTTATATGATCTTAATATCTCTGAATCTACTATTTCATACTATAATAATACAATACAACCATAACATCATATATAACTACGCATATAGTGTACATATATTATAATTAAGAGAAATTTTGCAATGATTGGGATTAATTAGAGCCATCCGTTTCGATAAATCGGACGGTGGAAACAAAGGGAGTACCTAAAGGTATCTAAATAGAGGTACCCGGAGGTACCCAGAGGTACCAAATTCATGGGACCAGGTGCAAAAATGGTGGGATCCACTATTAATTTAATATTAGGGCATAAGGGTAATTTCTCGTGGCAAAAAATATGTTTTTTCACCGTTTTTGCTTCTCCTTTGCCGGCGCTTGGTCTATGATTCCCCCCATGATTTTCGCCTATAAATCTTCCCACAAATAGTTCCCAATTAAGCAATATTACCAAAATATTCTTTTTTGATTTTATTTAATTTTTTACTCAAAATACCAGGTACTTTCAGGTACCTCTGGGTACCTCTCCAATCGTTGTAAAACAGCTCAATAATTAATTAATAATTTTCTCATTAGTCTATTAAACCTTCTAGCTCGTTTGGCTCGCGAGCAGCTCGCGAGCCGGCTCGAACTCGCTCGTTATACTAACGAGCAAAAACTCTTGCTCGGCTCGTTAGGAATATGCCCCGAGCCGAGTCGAGCCGAGCAGGCTGCGATCCGAGCGAGCTAACGAGCTTCGAGCATTTTGTCCAGCCCTAGATTTGATTAAACTGTTGGAAAGGATACATGATCTTGTAGTGAATATCTATCCACTTCTCCCTCTTCATTCAATATCGACATGTTTGCATCTACTCTTCCTTTGTTATAAAAAGGTAAAGAATTCAGCCTAGTTGACTACTTAAGTACTCCTATTAAACATTACTCCGTAAGTTAATACTAAATTAAGTAGGTGTTTGTCTAGTATCTATAACAACTATATAATTGGTATCCACTAAAAGTCCCACCCCTATTTATCTCCACATGTAAGATGTCCATGTCACCATCCACTTGATCTTCTCTCAACATGCAAGCTGTCCACGTCACCATCCCCTAGAATTATGAATTTATGTCTTCTACTGATTTTCTGCGGATATACATTGTGTTAGTCTTTGCGAGTACCATGCTACAAATTTTTAAGTAGTTCTTTACAATAAAATGAATGTGTTTTCCTCTACATTGTTGTTTACAAAAAATATTGCAATGCAATTATTTTAGTGTTTCTACTTTCAAATTGCATCTTCAAATTTTGTATAAATTCCCGCAGCAACGCGCGGGGTACCACCTAATTTTAACTAAAGGTTATACCACCCACCATCATTTTGCCATACATGGACGTTTGAGATTTATGGACTTTTGAGTTTATTATTAGATTTGCTTAGCCCAGATAGGCTAACATGCCCTACGGTGTAATCACGTCAAATTCTCAGGTCTCAGGGTAAGGGAGCACGTCACTTTGCTTGCTAGCAGCCTTGTCAGACGAAGTCCTGTCTGATACGTGTGATAAGGAGTTTGGACAGAAGTACAGCCATGATAGACAGGAGAAGTTTGAACAGAAGTACAACCTTGATAAAAAGTCCTCATCTGATGATATGTACTGATCTTTTCGTGGCAAATTACTATTGACTTTTTATGATGAATCGTCTTATTCAAAAATTTAGATCAAATATACAAAATAATATGTTATGGTTAAAGTATCTATGGTAATAAAGTAGGTCACAAACAAAATAAATGATATTTAGATAATTTTTAGAATAAAATAAATGGTCAAATATTGTGAGAAAAAGTCAATAATAAATAGTAATTTTGAATGGAGGTAGTAATTTTTAAACAATATTAATTTAACCTTTGTTTTAAGGCATTCATGCGTAGATAGGTGTCATCTAGTGCAGTGATTTGTATATAATTTGAGCAAAGTAACAAAAAAAAAGTCCTTAAAAGTTGTGCCATGGATGTTCTACAATTAGGCCAAAATACAAATTCTAATCATAAGGGCTCTTTTTTACTATCCTTGTAGAGACACCAAGAGTTACTGAAACTTTTACTTAAATTTGGTTTTTGAGATACCAAATTTAGTCCCTTAAGTTAGAATCAGTGTTACCTCTTATTGTGGACAACTAAAAAGCTATCCTAGTTAAACCAATCGACAAATATGAAAACTAAAAAACAGGTCAAGCAGCTGGAGACTGACTCGGTATATATTATATAAATTCCAACAAGCTGTATGTAGAACATACCCGAGCCCAAAGGCAAAAGTCTTGTCGCAATCACATTGGGTCAATCTCACTGCAGCACCGTCTACCCTGGAAGTGCTATTATTCTTGGAAGAAACCAGAAGTCATTGTGATGCTCTGATTGATTTGTGTATGAGACCGATGGACCCGTCCTTTTTCCTGGCCGTGTCGGGTACTCTACTCTGGTTGGCATTTGTGTTTGCAATCTCCCACCACTCGTGTCTGAATCAGCAGCGAGCCCCGGGTCTAGTCATCGTCGCCGGTCTAGTCTTCTTGCCATCGATCTGCGCCGAACTTCCGATTCCTTGGTCTTCAGCTCTACGCCGTGTGCAAACACGAGTCATCTAAACTCAGTTAGCCGTGTTGGCCAAGGCTGGTTCATTCATTCGAAGATTGCCCTCCTTTCTGACTATAAGATAAGACTAGGAAGGTGCGCGCATTAACGCCGCGTCTGTATATAAGGTTCTGCATACATGATGTGTCACCGGTCTATTTAGAAGATACATATGCTTTTACGGTAGTCCGCTTGTGCCATGGTTTACTTGCGGGGCTCTGTATACGTTGCGTTAACGATTTATTTAGAAGATATATATGATTTTGTGGCGGCTGCTTGTGTCTTTTTTTTTGTGGTTTCAACTTCAGCTGTCCACCAGAGTATATACAGTGGGCAAACAAAGCAGGTCAAATAAATGAAAGGTAAATAAAAAATTAGTGGGGCATGGATGATATTGAGACCGGTCTAAAACCCATAAAGATCCACTATCAAAGACAAAGAAGTTGTCACACTAGCGGACCCAAAGGCCCGGCAAGCCTGGGCAACCACCCGGGCTGCGACACAGCAACGCCAAAGGACTCTGCTCCCTCTCCTGGTTAAATGAGTTACTTTTTGCTTGTAATTTGTTATATCAAAGATGGAAGAGAATTGCTATGAGCTTTGCCCGGGCTCCCTTTCTTGGCTGGGTGCGCCACTGAGTTGTCACATGTAGAGGCGGGCACGTGAGGAGACCGTGGTGACACAGCTGCGTGTAACTTCACGCAAAACAGGCTGTGTGGCACGATGCAACGGGCTGGAAGGGCCAAAAGCTCTCCGGAGCCTCCAAATCTTTCAGTAATGTAGATCTACCTATTCAGAAATTAACCAGCTTGCAGCACAAGATGGTTTTCTGGACCTCATCCCGGTTCTCTTCCAGTTTAATCCAGAGATACATCAGAAGTAGACATCCAGACTAAAACTCCGAATGGATGCATCTCCGTTATAATAGTTTTTTGATATCTCTATTCTATATTTAATCTAAAACTAGCAAATATGTCTGTGCGTTGATACAGGTGAAGAGAAGTTCGTGAACAAAGGCACATATGAGCCATGGACTCCATCGAATCCACATCTGATGGGGAGCACAATAATGGAAAGATCCTTGGTGGACGCCGTGCCTAACTAGCACGGCAGATGGACGATGGAGATGCAAGCAATGCAAGGAGAGGAAGGGGTGCGTGCGGCGGTATGGGACGACGAGATGAGATGAGTTATTATGGGGTGATCAGATGAAATGCTATACTTTTATGAAAAAATATTATAGCATAACAAAGGATTGTGGGTCGATGACGAGCACGACAAAGAAAAGATCTTTGGTGGACGCCGTTCCCGAATCCCGGGAATGACAAAGGATCACCATCCATGAATTATTATATCAAGATTCAAGAAAGCATGGATGGGGCTAGGTAAGAGCGGGATAAGCTGAGCTCAGCTCGGCCGGGACCACACCTTATTAAAATGTATAATGATTGGATAATTAACTCCATACTCACTTTAGACCTAGTTTGGTTTAGTCCCTATCACATTGAATATAAAGATGTTAATTAGAAATATTATAGCTAAATTAATTAAGAAAAAAGTCCAAATTACTCCCCTTAAAAACTCAGGACTAATTCTCAAGATAAATCTATTATCTAACTAATCCATGATTTGACAATATAGCACTACAGTGAACATGTGCTAATGATAGATTAATTAGGCTTAATAAATTTTTCTCATGAATTAGCTCTCATTTATGTAATTAGATTTATAATGAATCTATATTTAATAATTTTAATTAGTATTAGTATCCTTATGGCATTGACTAAACTTTAGTCATGGAACCAAACACCCCCTTAGTTTTCATGCTAATTTTTAAGGAGCGGACAATGGAGTATTGAAGCAGTTCTGGTTTTAAATTTGTGAGTGGTTATATAAAAAGTATATTAGTAACTAGCAACATCGCTCGCTGCTAGATCTACGGCCATATTATCATATTTGCAGAGATCCGATTGATCCTGAACCCAAGCAGCTCGACCTCACCGATAGGCGGGAGATGACCGACCACAAGGGCAACACCTTAATAGGTTGGTATTATCATTGCTTGCCTTTGATCGATATATTGGCTCTCCTTGTAAAGAGAGAGGCTATATTAATCCCTAAGTAAGCTTATCCCTAACATACCCTTAATGGACTTGGCTCAATAAGGCGCCCATGACACATGCTACTGTCATGTTAACAGGCTTCGACCATCAACCACCGATTGTCCTCTGCTGTCCATGGCTAGTGGCACCTTACCACCCCTTCCATAAACCAACCTACCAAATGTAATAGGGGCCTTTGTGGGCCAAGGTATCATGGCTAGGAGCAAGTTGGGCCTGACCTGACCCCATAAATGGGCTGGGTATAATGTCCTTTCATTGTAGCAATAGAATAGATTAAATTTAATACCACATTCTAAAAAAAATATTAATACCATACATATTTATGTCTCCAAAGTTTTACGGTAATCTATACTATAAAGATCCTAGACAATTGAACCTCTCACACCGGACCCACCTAGCGGAATTTTTTCTATCTACCAGGCGGTAGACGGATGAAAATTGCATATTCCGCTGTGAATCCTCCAATTCGCTAATGTTTTTGTCACCTAAGACTCTATCCATACTCACGCGGACCCCCCTGCTCATGATATACCCACTTTTGTAACCACATCTATACACAATTATCCCGTATTGCTAATAAACAATAGATTGGAGAGTCTTTTCCATATAAATAAAGACCAACTATCTCAAAGATGATGTGCATCTACATTTGAGAATATATTTAAATCTCTCTATACATAAAAGAGCGAATATAAAGTATTTTTAAAAAAGCTTCGCACGACTGGTCTGTTTACCATGGTCCAACACCAAGAGCCTGGTTCACATACACTTGTGTTAATCAAGGGCCGGCGAGATCGGTCGTCGGAGACAATCGATGCGGCGAAAGATGCTGGAGCGGCTCGCGTTGGTCGCCGGGGTTGGTACCAGCGGAGGCGGCGGCGACACGCGAATTGACGAGGACATGATTTATAATTTGAAACGAAGGGGTACTGTTCTACTGTGATAATTAGATCCTACAAGTTCATTATTTTTTTAAAAAAAGTATGGCAAGAGTTGTGATGTAAGTTTAATATTAGACGAAACAAAATAAAAATAGAAATAACAACTTTCCGGACCCACTGGAGTTGAAGGAAAGACGAGCAAACACAAAAATCAAACACTGCACGCAAGAAACCGTAAGACATCAGAGAGCACCAGCCCAACACATCTCATAGGATGTCGACATCATTTCTTCACGGCGGTTAAGCTTGGAGGTGAAGCCAAGCTCTGATACCAATTGAAAGGACCGTGATGTCGCCTAGAGGGGGGTGAATAGGCGCACCTACAAATTTCACTCAAATGCAGCGGATAAAATTCACTGGCTGTTAACCCGGAACTTCCGGGTTTGCAAATCCGGAGCTACCGGGTATACACAGACCAGTTGTATGTACTAGGTACTTCCGGGTTTTGCACCTCGGAACTTCCGAGTACATACAGAGCAGAGTGAACACAATAAGTATAGTGCGAGTGAAAGTTAGCTCATTCAAACCCCAAATGTAGTTGTGACTCAGAGAGAGTTCCTGAGCAGGTTTGCGAAGCTCCTGCACAAACAAAAACAACAATCTCTCCAAGAGCAAGGAGATCTCCTCAAATCCACAAGACAATGATCAAGCACAACGAGACACAAGGATTTATACCGAAGTTCAGACCCACTGCATGAGCTACACAAGCTACAAGCTTAGTGGTTCCTAGTCTCCGTTGAGGGCCTACGAAAGGCGGGCTTATACACGCCAAGCCACTTTCCTCCACTTAGTCACCACCAAGGAGCTAAGCGCACTTACTAGCAAATCCACAAAGGATGGGTGATACAAACTTCCGAGGCGAATCCACAAGCTTGCTTGGATGCTCTCGGCGACACCTAGCCGTCTAGGAGCCAAAGCTCCAAGAGTAACAAATGCAAATCGCGAGATTTCGACCGAACTCAAATGCTCAAGGTTTTGTTATGCTCAGTGTTTCTCTCAAGCTATCACTCTCTCAACCCAACACAAGGATATCACTTTGAATGTGCAATCTCACAAAGAGAGGTTGGGGAGAGCTTACTTGGCCTTAGCTTAGCTTTGAACAGCAGGGAAGCACCACAGCAACCTCAGAAGCAGCAGCTGGCAACTGTGGAGGTCGTGGGGTATAAATACTACATTCTCCAAAAACTAGCCGTTGCCAGCTTCACTGACCAACTATCTCAAAGATGATGTGCATCTACATTTGAGAATATTTAAAGCTCTCTATACATAAGAGAGCGAATATAAAGTATTTTTAAAAAAGCTTCGCACGACTGGTCTGTTTACCATGTCCACTCAAGTGATATTGTTTTAGTACATATGTATCATCAATAAACGTGCGTTCATGCTAGTCCAAGTAAATGGTGCTAATTTTAGCGATTGACACCTCTACGAGCTTGTAGTTAACTAGTTATAATGGGTGAACCCAATGGCTATTTTTTCTACATCCTCCTCTGATTTTGTAGTTCTACCTTCTAGTAGTACTTTATTTCTATGGTTTTATGAAAATTAGACCATCCGAATGGACAAAGTTGGCTAATTAGGCAACATAACACATCAATAAAACCAACTGGCAATATGAAGGCTAGAAGAAAAGGAACACAAAAGATTGACACGGAGCTAGTATGAATTCCGCTAAACTGTAGAAGCCAATTTTTCCTGGCCGTGTTGAGTACTCTGGTTGTTCATCGACTTTGTGTGTGCTCTCTTACTCACGTCAAAATCAGCGAGTCATCGTCATCATTGGTTGCTAACTTTCTTACCCCTTCTCTGGGCTTGTTTTGGTCAGCTGGCTGGTCATTCTTTGATTTCTTGACCCTCGTCTCTGCATAGTGTGCAGCACCATCCAGTTCTTCCCGTTTAGTGACAAGTTGCATGTGTAACATTGCATCCTCTATTTATACCACCCTGTGTCCCTGACTAACATATTATCGGAGCCAGTGAAAACAAGCACTCTCATGTCTACAATTTATACAATTCATTCAAAATCCTAGTGATCTTGTGTTAGCCACTTCTTCACATGGCCGGAAGGGTAAAGTTACTCCACTTGTTGTGGTGCATCTGTTACCAAGCCATGGTGTCCCTGGGCATGGGCAACATTAATTCCACAAATGAGCTCGCTCTCCTCTCCTTCAAGAACATGCTGTCTTCAGGTTCGTCCAGTTTACTGGCATCATGGAACACATCCAGCCACTTCTGCAAGTGGACAGGGGTTGTTTGCGGTCGTCGGCATCAAGACAGGGTTGTCGCACTCCGCATGGGCTCCTTCAACCTATCAGGACATATCTCGCCTTTCTTGGGCAACCTATCATTTCTCAAGGAGTTGGACCTTCATGATAACCAGCTTGTGGGGCGAGTACCAATGGAGCTTGGTCATCTTAGCAGGCTTCAAGTGCTAAATTTGAGCACGAATTATCTTGGAGGAAGTATTCCAGTGAGCCTGGGAGGATGCACCAAACTCAAGAAGCTTGAGCTAAGCAATAACCAACTCCAAGGTGAGATCCCATATGAAATAGGAGCCTTGAAGAGCCTTATCTTATTGAGTCTTGAAAAAAATGGTTTGTCAGGAGAGATCCCTAGATCTCTCACAGACTTGCGGTCAATCCAATATTTGTCTTTGTACAGGAACACATTATCTGGTGAGATACCACCTTCTTGGGGCAATCTCACCAACCTCCAGCATCTTGACCTCTGTACCAACCTGCTATCAGGAACTATCCCTTCATCCTTGGGCATGTGTTATCAAGATTATATTGGCTCGACTTAGGCCACAACAACTTAAGTGGTCTGATCCCCACTTCTCTATGGAACATTTCCTCCCTTGCACTATTTTCTGTCCGACAAAATGTGCTTAATGGAACTATTCCTTCATACGTATTTAATAATGTTCCCCGTCTCCTGAAGCTCTATATGGATAGTAATCAGTTTTATGGCCCAATCCCAGCCTCAATATCTAATGCTTCTGATGTGACCGAACTTCAGCTAAATACTAACTTTTTTGGTGGAATCGTTCCTCGAGAGGTTGGAAATTTAAGAGCTCTCACTGTATTGCAGCTTAACTGGAATTCCTTTCAAGCTAAAGAACCAAAAGATTGGGAATTTCTAACTGCATTAACAAATTGCTCCCAGTTGCAAATTCTGGCACTGGCTGGCAACAAGCTTGAAGGAGTCCTTCCTCATTCGTTTTCCAATCTTTCTACTTCTCTAACAATTATTACCTTGAACGTCAACAGAATAACAGGTGGCATCCCTAAAAACATTGGTAATCTCGTTAACTTACAAATTCTCGCTCTCAATAATAATTCCTTCACGGGATCTATTCCCTCTTCTTTGTTTAGGCTTAACAGTTTGGTCATGTTTTATGCCTATTCTAACAATTTATCAGGGTCAATTCCACAAACCATTGGAAATCTTACAGGACTAACTTACCTACACCTTGATGTTAATGATTTTAGTGGTACAATACCAAGCACATTTGGAAACCTAACGCAGCTGGCGGAGCTAGGTCTTTCAGGTAATTACATAACAGGCCTAATCCCTAGTGAACTATTCAACATCCCCACACTCTCAACTGTGCTGGATCTATCTGAGAATAACTTGGAAGGATCATTACCTCGAAACATTGGGAATCTAAATAATCTCATACGGTTCTATGCACAATCAAATAACTTATCAGGAGAAATCCCTATGTCCATCGGTAAATGTCAACTTCTCCAGTATATATTTCTCCAGAATAACTCCTTAAATGGTAGTATTCCGTTACCCTTGAGCCAAATCAGAAGTCTGGAAATTGTTGACCTCTCTAGCAATAATTTGTCAGGACAGATACCCAAATCCTTAGGGGAGCTTACCATGCTTCAGTACATCAACCTTTCATTCAATTACTTTGATGGAGAAGTGCCTGATTCTGGCGTTTTCACAAATGTTAGTGCAATCTCAATCCAAGGCAATGGCAAACTTTGTGGTGGCATTCCTGAGCTTCAATTCCCTACATGTTCTTTACTGTTGCGAAAGGGAAAGCATAGAAACCTAAAGGTTCCTGTTATCACTTCTCTTGTCACAACAGTAATCATACTTCCGTTGCTATGCATGCTTCTTATTTGGCATAAGAAAATAAAATAAAAAATCCGATCCACAGACTGCATGCCAGGCCATCCATTGATCTCTTATTCAGAGCTGGTAAGAGCAACAAATGGTTTCTCCACAGCCAATTTGTTAGGTTCAGGATCATTTGGATCTGTATACAAAGGAGAAAATGGTCAAGGTGAAAGGACAACTATTGATGCTGTAAAGCTGTTGAAACTTCAAACTCCAAATGCACTCAAGAGTTTTGTTGCTGAATGTGAAACACTACGAAATATGCGACACCGGAATCTTGTCAAGATAATTACAATTTGCTCAAGTATCGATAACAGAGGAAATGATTTCAAAGCAATTGTGTATGACTTCATGCTCAATGGTAGCTTAGAAGGCTGGCTCCATCCAGATACAAATGATCATCAGGCAGAGGAAAGATACTTGAACCTTACGGAAAGAGTGACCATACTCCTTGATGTTGCCTATGCGCTGGATTACCTTCATTGCCATGGACCTGAACCTGTTGTACATTGCGATCTCAAGTCAAGCAATGTGCTCTTGGATGCTGATATGGTAGCCCATATTGGGGACTTTGGACTCGCAAAGATTCTTGTTCAGGGAAGCCAATTGTTGCAACAGTCAACAAGCTCAATGGGATTTAGAGGGACAATTGGATATGCTGCTCCAGGTTAGACTATCATGTTTTTCTGTCCTTTTGCTATATTTTATTAATTGTCTCATTATCGCCTAGTTGTTTATGATAATGCATGCATGCTATTAGAAAGTCTCTGGTATTTCTTAAGGGGGGAAACTAGTTATATACTCCAAAAATATCGTTCGGTTCATGGCATTACTATTTTATTCTAAATTTATGGCATGATTATTTGGACTGATACTTTCCAAAAGCTGATGATAAAAAATTGCTTCTGGAAAAACTGGGATGTCATTGAGTTTGTCTTTCGAATGAAATATCACCCTAGAAACTAGGAAAAGCTCTTCAAGACAAGCTTGAGATTTCTAATAGAAATATAGATTTTGCTTTTTAGAAGCCAATTTCAAAATCTGATTGTTTGTTTCAACTTTCTGCATAAGCAAACAGTGACTAAAACAAACATTCCCTTATAATTTTGTATGCTGGAAAGTCTAATATTTGTAAAAAAACAGAGTATGGTGTTGGCAACATGGTGTCGACACATGGAGACATTTACAGTTATGGAATTTTGGTCCTGGAGACAATAACTGGAAATAGGCCCACTGACAGCAGATTTAGACAAGGATTGAACCTCCGTGAACACGTTGATCAAGCCCTCCATAACAGAACAATGGACGCTGTTGACTCACGTCTGTCGATGGACCTCGAAAATGTGCTTCATAACATGGGTGATTCATCATACAAGAGGAAGATGGATTGTGTACTTTCAGTTCTTAGACTTGGAATGTCATGCACTCTGGATTCGCCGTCGAGCAGAATGCCAACTGGATGTATCATCAAAGAGCTGCTTGCCATCAAAGAGTCTCTCTTGAGAGAAGACAGAACATGACGGTGGACGTTAAGCTAGTACTGCAACGGTTGCATGTGGAGATGTCATTTCAATGGGCAGTAGAATCTGGTTTCTTCAGCAGTATGTTCTACAAGGAACAATGTCGATCGGTTTCTTTTTGCATTTGTTGCATATACATATGGTGGATATAATAGCTTACATTTGTTACATATAAATATGTTCTACAAGGATCAATGTCGATCAGTTTCTTTTTGCCACGCCGCCGTCTCAAGAGCGCGATATGCTTGAACCAGCCCTTCGATCATGACTTTGCTACAATCGTGCCCAAAACCAGAGCCAATGCATCTGACCTACGAAAAGGTTTTTGGTTTGCTGTTATCAAACAGACAAACACTACTTCGTTTGTTGTGAGCCAGACTATCCAACAAAATGCAGCAACCCTTTCAATAAATACAAATTATGTTTCTGTCACCCAAGTTTCAACAGCTGGTTGAAGAGGTAATCGACATTCAAAGGCACGATAATCCCATACACAATATGAGTGGCAGGCCATGAGAATTTAGCATAATTACATTCAAAGAAAATATATTGGATTGTTTCTAATATATACTATAAATAGCGAGATATTTAGTGTTTCTCTTCGTCTGAAGCATGAGACCCATAGATCATACCCATGACAATTGCCATATTTTCTATATATTGCAAGATAATTACCACATGACCGGTACATGTATGTTTTCAAAAGAAGCATCAACAAGACCTGTGTCCTTTCAGATCAGGGGTCAAATACTGGTTCATCTGACATGGCATTCGTTTATCAGACAATGTTGCTTATCACAAATCTGTGATCTGAATGTAGTCAAACAGCCATAAATATTAAATGAAAACAGTATTGTGACTGTGGCATGTGTATGAACCTGCCCTATATATCTTACGTGGCATTTTGGAAGAGCACCTCCATATATCTTCGCATTCTTGATAATTTAAATACATACAGTACTTTTATTACTGCACTAAAAGAGATAATATGTTATCTTAAAAGTATCACTAGCAAGGGACTATCATCACAAATTACATGGATTCTCATAAATTGTTTGTTAGAAGCAGGAAAGAAAAGAAACATACATGAATTACCAATAACAAAGGACTATTCCTTGTTAACTAGTGCATATCAAAACAAGGGAAGCAAAAGGTGAGACTCGGTACTTCTTTTACAAGTGTCGCAATCATGGGGGTGTTTAGTTCCTGAGAAAAGGTGAAAAGTGAAGTGAAAAAGTCGCATCGGACACTGTAGCACTTTTTGTTTGTTTGTGGTAAACATTGTCCTACTATGACCTAACTAGGCTCAAAAGATTCGTCTCATCGTGTACATCGAAACCATGCAACTAGTTTTTTTATTTACTCACGTTTAGTACTCAGCTCCATGCATGAGGAGAGAGATTTGATGTGATAGGTGAATAGTGAAGTTTGGAGAGAGAATTTTTGAAAGTTTGATGATTTGACCAGGAACTAAACAGGGCCCATGTTGAAATAGACCGAGTACAACAGGGAGGAGGGTCCCAAAAGAAAATAAGGAGCCCATATAGAAGCTTTTTAACTGGACTGCCGTACATCGTAAGCCCACCATGCAAGGCCCAGTAATCAAGCTGTAGCCAAGGCCCGCTTCTGCAATTCTGCTTGCGCTGCTTCCCGTCGCTTCCATGGCCGCCGGCGATGTCATCTCACGCCGGCGACCGCCCCCACCCGCCACCTCCCATCCCGCGCCACCTACTAGACCTCGGGTTCATCCACGGCGCACGCCCCCGGCCAGCGCATTCCTCCATGGCGCGCGCCCCCGCGCTGGAATGGGTACAGGCTCCCAGAGAAGCCATGTCGCCGCTGGCGCCGAGATGCGGCCCCCTGGATGGAACGGGCGGTGGCCGCACTAGGCGGTGACCCCCATCACTCCGTGGCCATCTTCCTTGGTTCCGCGTTGGAGGTGAACTCCTCACTTCTTCTGTGCCTGGTAGGCACCTATGTGATTGCTACTTGTTACATGGCAGTATAGGTTGTGGCAAATGGTCAATGGAAATGAATTCGTTACAGAAGTGTTGTGGATGAAAACCAGTAAGTTGTGAGTGAGGAGATGATTATCTGTCTTCTTTTTTTTTTTTTGCGGGCGTATGATTATCTGTCTTCTTTTTTTTTTTTTGCGGGCGTATGATTATCTGTCTTTGGAGGAAAAAAATGAAAATGTAACGGATTCAAGTTGCAACTAAACATCCCCTATTACTAGACAGAACTACAGTTTTGTGAGTAACAAACTGGAGCCTTCTGAATTGCAAGGAGCTGCAGAAACTGTCACCCTGGCTGATTGTGATGTTTCACCCTTGCTGATTGTGACGTTTCAATGGCCTCGAGCGCCTTAATGCCTTGGCACTCCTTCTAGGAACAAGTCCTTGTGAAGCCTGTCTCTGATTGACTCCAACTCCTTGAGAACATCTTGGATCTGTGGACGGTCAGCTGGTGTCTCTGCTGAACAGGAAATTCCAATGCGCAGAGACGAGGTGATGCAAGCAATTTCTATGTCCTTGTTGCTGCTAGAGGTTGTGCTTCTTGCACCGCGGTCCTCTGCCTCTTGTAGTAAGTTTTGGTCTATTACATTAGCCGCCCTTTCTGGCAGTGCCATTTGGACATACTTGCGAAGGCCAAGGGTTTCTCCAAATTCACTATCTGTTGGTCTTTTTCCTATGAACATCTCCAACAATAGTATGCCATAGCTATAAACATCACCGTGGACTGAGACTTCATTACCAAGTCCGTACTCTGAAATTAACAAAAAAAGGTAGATGCAAATAAAACATAGGCACAAGCATCGGTCTGCGCAATTAGTGATTGCTACCAAATAGTCCATTTTCAGAACATCCATGGTGTTTAGGTGGGAAAATGTAATATAGTTCTTCTTGATTGTACATAAACATTTAATTTCATGAAAATGTGTTATCAAATTAATGAAATAATAAGAAAGCATACCTATATTTGATTGAAAAACCAGTGTGTTGGAATATGTAAGAAGAGAATAAAGATTCATAGCAAAAAAACACATACACACACACACCTGGAGCGGCATAACCAATTGTTCCCCTCATTGTTACCCAACTATTTGACTGTTGCAAGTCTTCATGTAGAAACCTTGCTAGGCCGAAATCGCTGACATGAGCGACCATGTCATTGTCGAGGAGAACATTACTTGGCTTAAGATCACAGTGAATGATTGGAGAAGCCTTGTGTTGGTGGAGATATTCAAGTGAGGATGCTATGTCAATTGCAATCTTCAGTCTCGAACTGAGATCTAGTGCCTTGCGTTCTTCCTCTTCTTGGAAATTCTGGTGTAACCATTGGTCTAGATTTCCATTTGGTAGGAATTCAAATACAAGGGCCTTGAATTCATGGCCCTGATGATCTATGCTTGAACATACTGTCAATAGCTTCACTAGATTCCGATGCCGAACGCTTCTCAAAGTCTCACATTCTGCAATGAAACTTTGAGATGCACCACGTTGCGTGAGATTGAGAACCTTAACAGCGACAACTTCTTGCTGGTTATTGCTTACCATTATACCCTTGTAGACTGAGCCAAAGCTTCCTGCTCCAATAATGTTTTCAGAAGCAAAGCCATTTGTTGCGGTTACTAATTCTCCATAAGAAACCCTCATATATTGCTGAAGTGATGCTTGCAGGTTCGCTTCCGTAACCTTTTTCCTCTGGTAGAATGTGAACAGTGCCGACACTAGTGTGATGAATACAATTGCACTGCATATGGAAAGTATCATGATAAGCTTAGATGATGACTTGTTGAAGATGTCTTGGGAGCAGGCTGGCAATTTCAGTTGAGGGATACCACCACACAGGCCATCATCCCCAATGATTGAGATCGCAGTTGCATTGAGAAATATCCCATCTTGTGGAACTTGCCCTTCAAATTTGTTGAATGAGAGATTCAAAGAAGAAAGGCCTCTCATAGTCCCAAGAAATTCAGGGATAACCCCAGATAAATTATTGTGGGAAAGGTCAAGCACCAAGAGGCCCTTCAGTTTTTCTAGTGATGATGGAATTTCTCCTTGAAGAATGTTTCCAGATATGTTGAGATACTCTAAGCTTTGACACTCACCAATGGATGAAGGGATCTCCCCTGAAATTTTGTTATCAGAAAGATCAAGTGCTGCTAGATTTTGTAGATTACCCAACTCAGAAGGCAATTGCCCACTTAATAAGTTATGATTGATACGCATGGAGACTGACAAGGACGGCACCAGGAAAAGTTCTTTAGGTATACTACCTTTAAGAGTGTTGTATGAAAGATCCAACTCTTCTAGAGGGCAGCTGTTGAGAGTGGAAGGTATGGCACCACCTAATGCATTGCCTTGTAGAACAGCTACTTCTAAATTTGTAAGATTGCCGAGAGATGGTGGAATGAATCCTGAAAGTTTGTTATTTTGTAGGTACAGTCGAGCCAACTTACTCATTTTGCTAAAGGAGGTGGGAATACTGCCTTCAAGAAGATTTTCATCCATTGACAGATACTCCAAATTAACCAAGTCTCCTATTCCCTCAGGTATTCTTCCAGTAATTTTGTTATTTCGCATAACTAAATAACTTAAATATTTGGAGAGGTTACCAGTTGAGTGTGGTAGAGCACCTTGGAGATTGTTATAACTGATGTCCAGAATCCTCAAATAAGTGCTGTTGGTAAGCCCAGACAAAAAGCCCCAATCATCATCTTTTTCTGCTTTGAGTTGATTTGAACCCAAGCCGACTACAAGCAGGTTCCTTTGGTGAACTCCTAGGCATTGAGGAACCTTTCCTGATAGCAAATTGTAGGTTGCCTCTATTTCTACAAGAATAGAATTGTTGCACAGAGATGATGGGACCATTCCATAGAATCTATTGAAATGTATACTAAAGTTTTTTAGATTTGGAAAGTTGCTGGTCATGTCAAAAGGTAAAGACCCATTGAGGATGTTGTTATTCACAACAAGAGATTCAAGGTAGGAGAGATTAAATAGTGACGGAGGTAATTCACCTTCTAGTTCATTAAAGGCTAGGTACAATCCTTTGAGGCTACGGAGGTTTCCGAGTTCATGTGGTATGGGACCAAAAAGATTGTTTACATCAAGACCAAGATATGTAAGCAACTCAAGGTTTCCTAAGGATTCTGGAATTTGACCAACTAGCTCATTTTGGTAAAGATCTATTGCGGTTAATGAAGAAATGTTTCCCGTCGAGGGAGGAATGCATCCTGTGAGGTAGTTTTCTCCTAGATGAAGGACACTAAGAGAAGAGAGGCCTTGCAGTGGAGGGATGCTACCTATCAGATGATTTGAGTAGATACTGAGAAAGGTCAATGCTGAGAGATTTCCAATTGAAGTGGGGATTGTTCCTGAGAACTGGTTATAACTTAGACCTAGAGTGACAAGGTTAACTAATTTGCCTATCTCACCTGGAATTTCTCCTTTAAGATTGTTATGCGATACATAGAGAACTGTCAGGCTCTCAAGGCTTCCTAATTCAGTAGGGAGAGTTCCATTAAGCCTGTTGTGGTCAAGTTCAAGTACCTTGAGATTGTGCAGTGACTTGAATTTGCTTGGTATTGTGCCCTGCAAATTGTTATTGTAGAGTGAGATGTTCACAAGACAGCTGCAGTTTGAGAGTGACAATGGAATCTGCCCCCCAATGGAGTTGAGGCTGAGGTTCAGGTGTGTCAGCTCCTGAAGATTACCAAGCTGTGGTGGCAGGATGCCATGGAAGTGGTTCCATGGAAGGTGGAGTCGCCTCAGGTGCGTGAGGTTTCCCAATGCGGGGGTGATGGTTCCGAGAAGATTGAGCTCAGCCAGGTCCAGTGCCACCACACGTCCATGGCGGTTCCCGCGCAAGCCACACACCACACCATGCCACTTGCATATAGGAACAGATAGGTTACCCCATGACGCCAAGGCGCCCGTTGGGTCACTCCTTATGTATGACTTGAATGATATGAGTGCGTAGTGGTCAGGCACATTGGGGATGGATGCTACATGAGCTGCAAGTGGGGTTTGTGCCACGTTTGTCATATGGCATGCAAACGAGAGGAAAGCGAGCAAGAGATACTCAAAGAGCAGCACCATTATTTCTACTATTGTTGCTTGCTTGGGAGACTAGCTGATTGTTGTGGTTGGTTGAGTGCAAGGTTACCGTCCATTGTTCATGCTCCTTATATGGTTGGAGGCAGCACTTGCTACTGAGTACATTTGAAGTCAGTGCTGACCTGGTCGCCTTCAGGACTTTGTTGACCACCATCCACCATTTTTTCGGAAGCGAGACTAGGATTTTGTACTGAATATGTAGAGTTAGTAAAATATTGTTCATACAGAAGCCTGAGCTCCACAATGGCAAAATGCTTACAGTACATGTTATTGCGTTGGGAAAAAAAGGTTCCTATGAGAACCAATGTCAATTGAATTAGAAAAAATGTAGGTAAAATGAAAAAAAAAATTATTAGAAGCAAGACATCTGAACATCACCATTAGCTTACAAGAGAGGAAAAAGATATCGTCCCTGAGAATATGCAACCAAGCAGCCATTGTTCAAGCATTGATCTCCACTCTTTCAGAGCTTATTTGTCCCTTACATTTTGGTTTTTGGAACATGCACCAATTTCCATGTACTCTTACATTAACTACACTGTCATTTACATTTGGCAAATCGCTGTGATCTAATTGAAGCCTCTAATTCTTGAGGCTTCCTTTGATATCAATGTTTCTTCGCTGATAAGAAGTGTTTCATCTAAAACAATACAGTATTTCATACTACAAAGTTTGAGAAGGTAGCAGTAATGGTTCCTCAGCAAACAATGCAATGTTTTTAATAAATCTTAATCTCATGGTGACAGCTAGAAGGAGACAAAGAACAAAAGGAAAGACCCTGCCCCACACCGTTGCTGAGGAGGTGATGTCTGTGGAGAGTGTTCTCTTCTTGTCAGTGCGGAACTGTGTTATATCTTTTCCATACGAAGTTTGTCAATGAAACTTGAAGGAAGATTGATCGAAATGGACTTGATGTTAATAAGTCGTCAAAGATCATTTTCCATTCAACAATAAAGACTGTTGTATATTTTCTTTTGGTACAAGAAGTCTATCACACGGTCAACAAAATAGACTCAGTCAGGTCATCTACGTACTTTGAACACGATATGTTACTATTATCGTGTGTCACTGTCCTGCTGAGAGAAAAAAGATATACCGTCACTTTTCACTGAAATTTGTACCGTCAGTTGCATTTTGTCCATATAGTTTGTTACATTGCGTTTGATAATGCGTTTTTCTCTCGGAATAAAATAATTAATCAATCATGTAACCTATACATCTGGTAACTGATCTATATATGGTTGCCAACGAAAACAGAACCATTCTGTAAATTATCACAAAAAGGAAACATTCCACCCCTAAAACATTCATATATGTGGGCCTGCCGTCACGGTTTATCTTCGATCTACGTACCTGCAAACTCCGGTTAGGATCTTCGTGTTGGGGCCATGGGGGCTGCTAGGAGTCCTTGGCCGCCGGGTGCCTGTCATCTCTAAACCTGGCAATAATCTAAGCTGTAATTAATGGCAAGCATATTCTGACCATTCAATTTGACTTCTGCCGGTTCATTCCGTGCCAGATTTGTCTCAAAATCGCGTGTTGTTTGATCCCGAATATAACTATGCTAAAAATGAGTTGTTACAACTTAAATTATTACCTAATGCATAGTATCTTGATGCTATTTTTTAGGAACCTCGGATCAGTTAATTATTACATGAGTTATGTCTATAGACGTTATTCATGAAGATACAACTTTTCTCTTTTTTCTTGAATTGTATGCCATATCAAAAAAAAATCATATCTGGCACTATGACATGTTTTAATCGAAGAACAAAGGAAATAAAAAGACTGTGAATCTACGATTGAGTAGATGTATGTGCCCAATGAAGGGCGTGGGCCGTCTGTGACATGTTAAGGGCAGTCCCAACCCAAGATACCAGCAGTGGTGTCCATAATCTCCATATTAACAAGAAACAGTACAAGACACTACCCTCCAACCCAAACACTACTATTCCAAACTCAAATTTAATGACACGCATCTCTCACTATGTAGAAACCATGTCTCATGCAAGATCTGATTTCCTCCTCTTTCTTCTTCGTTAACTCACTTGATACATCATCTTTTAGCCTATGTGGCATGTTATTTAATTCTATGGACACCATCCTAGTCATGGGGATGGGAATCACCTAACGACCTAGGCTACGTAGTAGTACGTGTTGGTGTTATTAGCCGATCTTATAAGTTATTGGTGTTAGCGTGACAGGCTGACACTGACAGCTAACGCGTGATTGGCTACGTGTGCTTGGCTCGGGCTCAGGCGCGTCCTGTGAGTGATAGTAGTGTGAACGCCATGCATGTGCACGCCGTCCTCAAACGTCTGCATACGCAACAGAAAGAAAGGTGGCGGTTAGGATCGGATCATGCAGGCAACAAACTAGGAATCTTTTAGTTGTCTGTTACTCCTTCTGTGTTCTCGTACGTTCAATGATCCATGTATGCGTAGTGATGAGCATGTTGATGAAGATCATCGCTTCATTCTCCCAAATGTTCCTTGTTTCCACCCGGTAGTGCAAATGCAGTTGTAGTTGAAATCATGGCATGTTTTTTGCTGTGCGAGTTTCTCTGAGAATTGTACGCAAAGAGGATTATTGGAGGATGAACTAGAGGCCATGGATGCAAACTAGTTCTAGTTGGCTCTGTGAAAGATTAATCAGAGGGGTGATTGGTATGGAAGCCACTCGATGGTGGCGTTTCGTGTTATATCTCGGTGAGGAAAAGCCCCTCACGTGGCTTGTACATATATATAACTAGAGCTCCAACCTCATGATCAGCTAGGAAGATAATTAATATGGCTACAAACACAAGGTAGAGATACAGAATAATCAATTATAACAATTTAGACTGTACTATACTTATGTCAATCATGTTCGGTTCCTGAATTACAGTTACAAAAGATTACATGATCGGAACAGCAAGTTTAGCACTTGATGAATGGTCGTCGATCTTGGGTGCACACTGCATGTAGCAACTTTTGTTTGGCTGCTCCGATCCGGCCCAAATAATGTCTCTCCCTGCATGCTTGCGCAAACAGGATCAGAAAGCATGAACCAAGCAAAAGAAGAAGAGTTTACCTGCTTATCCATTTGTGAGCACTGAGCAACATGTACGTCCATGCAACAAAATTAAAGAGGCACATATGCAAGATCATCCTTACGGTACGGTGTGTAGCCACACTATAAAAAACCAGATGTCAAAGCAAGAGTGCAGGAGATCATGCATCAGAGGTTAATTTCTATCAGCATGTCTGGCGCCATGCACTATATATGTTCATCTCTGCTTCTTCTTCTTATCAGGAAACCTGAGCTCTATGTCAGTACGACACAGCTACGAGGGCCGTTCTCGTTCTCGTTCTTAATTGGCGAGAAACAAGATCAAGCACCGCGTAGATGTGTCGAACCGCATAGGGCTCAGGTTCTGATTATTTCTGACAGATTTCTGGCGCGTGAGATCGGAGCTGATCAGGGAGAGGCAGCTGCTGCAGCTTGTGGCTAGTGAGTGAAATGAGAAAGGGTGCAGTAGTAGTGTTGCAATGGCAGCAGAGATGCGAAGGGAGGATCATACATTCATACCATATCTGACTACCGGAGGAGCTCTCTTCACGTCTATTTAGGCCAGTCTCAGTGGGAGGGTCATCGACACAGTTACCTAGACTGAAATCTTAAGAATTGTGCCAGTGGAGGGTCATGGTGATGACCCTCCTCTCACATTTTATGACCCTCATCTTTTCTCTCTCATAATACTATTGGTACATGTTATTAAATTTAATGTCTATGACACTCCCATGACCCTCCCACTGAGACAGGCCTTATGGACACATACGCGCAAATCAATGGACTGAAGATGCAGGCCAGCTGTCTAAGTGATGAAAAATGCAGTTCAGACGAAGGCCCTGTTTGGTTCAAGGTGACTTTGTTTATGTGACTTCTAGGGATTAAACTTTAGTCAGTTGTCCTGTTTGGTTGTAGGGATTTAAAGCGATTAAATGTAATTAAATTGACTGAACAAAGACGATACTATTCTTGCAGCCTTGCCCTCACATCCCTTGGCGCCAAACAGGAGTGCATTTAATGAGGATAGTATGGAAAAAGGTCATTAGAAGTCCAAGAAGTCATCAAAATGAAGCTTATGGACTTATGGGGTAGGGACTAGAGTTTAGTTCCTTTTAGTCACCCTGTTTAGTATATTTGAAACTAAAAGGGATTAAAGTTTAGGTGACTTAAAAAATCAGGATACACAAACAGGCCCAAGTCTTTTCACTTTGCGTCCTGTGTGTGTGATACGCACGCCCGGCAACAAGGGCTCCCTGTCAAGCATGCGAGCAAACGTACATGCTGTGCCGTCAGACGACTCCGTATACAACAGAAAGGTGGCGGTTAGGATCGGATGGATCATGCAGGCAACAAAGTAGGCAGCTTTTAGCTGTTTGTTGCTCCTTTTTGTTGGTACCTAGGAGTACTTCATGTATGCGTAGTGATGGGCACATTTTGGTAAATAATGAAGATTACCGCCTGATTCTCGCAAATGTGGTCATTGTAGTAGTTAAATTAGATTATCACTTTTTCATAGAATATTCGTGTAGTAGTAGGCTGCGTGGTGTTTCTTAGGGCAGGCCCAACACTAGGCTGGTAGTCCCAGCTTCCACGTATTCGTGTAGTCTCCACGTCACCTCGGTTGGTGGCTTTGCAGGGTGTCAGAGCAACCTGCAGCGCAAATGCTTCATCTGATAAAAAGCTGAGGTACTCGATGGAGCGCGCGTTGGGGCTCTGAGGCCTTCTCCAGTGGTCATCTAAAATCACACCCTCGTATGATATGGCGCATGCAAAAATCGGAGCAACGGCTGGAGAGCTCAAATCTTGCAGGAAAGAGAAAGAACCGGTGCCTATTTGGGATTTAATGCTTGGGGACTAAAAAAATTCAAAAACTGACAACGCAAAGCACAACAACCATCATACAGAGAGGGAGAGAAGTAATATTTTATCCGGTTTGATATGCCCATCCAAACCCACTGCTGTAGACCCAAATCTAAAATCGAACCCAACTCTTATGTCAGGCTTTTTTGTCCACATAGTAACACAAAATTAATGTTACGATAAAAATATTACAAGCTTGTAACACATAACAAATAATGTTACCTTGAGGTGTTACAACAAAATAAGAAAAAATAGAAGGAGACAAAGTGCTGGCTATGACCTGGGTGCTGCTTGGAACAGGTTCGAGGTAAGTAGTTGGCGTGGATGAGATGACCTCGGTAAATTTTCATCCAACTCTGTGTCTCTGTATATCTTACCATTGGCTGTTAGGGATGATTCGTTTTCTTCTATTGGCTATAAATTTTTTGCAGTAATAATGATCATGACACTGAGGTAAGGATCGTGCGAAATTTATGCGGCCATCTCGCCAAGTTGCCAACAGATCTCGGGCATAGCTTGATATTTGTAATATTGAATAGATTAAATAAAACAATTCTGCTGTTCATTGAATATCGTATTATTATTATAGCTTGGTGGAGAGACTGCTATTTGCTTGCTAGGAGACCAAAGTTCCGTTCCCAATGAGCAGAGTTTGCTTATTTTTCATTTTTTAAACTTCTTTGTACTGTGGGTCCCGCATGTTAGGGAAATTAAGAAAAAAAATGTATAAAAACATAAAATTGGTTGTTGATTTTTTTAAATACATTTTTGTACCATTGGGCCGTTCTTCTGGGCGCTTCGGCCCCTCCCTCGCTCCATTTGACTCATCTCTCCTCCGAGCCAAATATTCTCGTCTTCTGGAAGGATCATCCCCAAGCTCCGATCCCCTGAGTACCAGCCGTCCTTCTTCCCATGGATCCGATCCTATTGCTCCTGATCCACTCACTATAAATTCGTGTAGATTCACCGTGCACGTGCAGGCTCAACATCTTCTGCGGAGAAGATCGTCATTCTGTCCCAGATCGGGGTATACAATCTCTCTCCTCTCCTAATGAGAATTTGTTTGAATCACGATTTAGGTTGTTTAAGACTTTAAATGATTCTGCCTAAAGGTGACCAAACTTGTCCCTCCTTTTTACATTTTTCTGATACTTTAATAGCTGGTAGTTTTAGTGATCTGGGTATTTCCTTAGGCACTGATGTTTCTAGCATTAATGAATCTGTTGCTATTATTAAATCAATAGAGGCTAATAGATTAACAAATCAACCAGTACGGGAGAAATTAGTTGACATTTTTGATAATGAAGAAAAGAGCTTAAAAGAAGAAGAAGAGGTTGATGCGTTTATTTTGAATCACTTGTGTGGAGAAATAATGGATGAGGTGATGGATTCCAGCGGTGATCTACATGATCATACCACTGTGTTGCCACATAATAAATTATCATCATCCAAAAAGAAAAAGCACGGATCCACACATAAAAACAAGAATAAAAATAAGTCCAAATGAAAGGAATTTTTTGGAATAGTAACGGTTTTTGGGATCCGAAGAAACATAGATTTCTTTCGGAATTGACTAAGGAACAAAATCTAAGCTTTATTGCACTTGCAGAAACAGGGAGGAGGACATTTTCCGATCCTTTCCTGAGAAATCTGTGTGCCGGTAAAAATTATATTTGGCATTGCAAGGAACCATAAGGCCGCTCGGGGGGAATCCTATTGGGCATTGATTTAGATGTTTTCCATATAGGATCCATAGACGAGGGAGACTACTATGTGAAATTCCACTTGTGCAACAAGAATGACGACTTCAAGTGGGCACTTATAGTAGTATATGGACCTGCACAAAATGAGTTCAAAGAAAATTTCTTGACAGAGTTGGCACATATGTGTAACCATGAGGTATTACCTATGCTTATTGGTGGGGATTTTAATATTTTACGGAGCATGAATGAGAAAAACAATGATAACTTCGACCATCGTTGGCCTTTCCTTTTTAATGCCGTAATTGACGGTCTGGATTTAAGGGAGCTCCAGATGTCTGGAAGACAGTACACATGGGCTAATTCGCTCCAGACCCCCACTTATGAGAAATTAGACCGTGTTCTAATGTCCACAGAATGGGAACAGAAGTTTCCGTTGGCTACAGTTGTTGCATTATCTAGAGATATTTCAGATCATACGCCTTTATTATTAAATACTTGTGAATCATCATCCGGGTATAATCAGCCTGCGTTCAAATTTGAACTTGGCTGGTTACTTCGTGATGGTTTCATAGATATGATAAAGGATATATGGATTAATGAAAATAATGGCGCCACGCCAATGGAACGGTGGCAGTCAAAAATGCGAAGGGTGCGACAACATTTACGAGGATGGGCAAAAAACACGAGTGGTCACTACAAGAAAGAAAAAAAGAGGCTCCTGGATAAACTTGATTCTTTGGATAAGAAGGCTGAATCTACCATCCTGTCCGCACAGGAGATTGATTTAAAACAATGCCTTCATAAGAGATTAGCAGAGCTTCTACGGGAAGAAGAGATCAAGTGGTACTAGAGAGCGAAGGTTAAAGGGCTACTTGAAGGGGATGCTAATACTAAATATTTTCAACTTATAGCGAACGGAAAGCACAGAAAGACAAGGATCTATCAATTGCAAGATGGGGATCGTGTGATAAGTGGTGATAATGAACTAAAAGCATATATTACTACTTACTACAAAGGTTTATTTGGTCCACCGGAAGGTAATAACTTCCAGCTAGATGAGACTCGAATACACGATATTCCCCAGGTTTCTACGATTGAGAACGAAATCCTTTTGTCTCCATTCACAGAACAGGAGGTCAGAGAGGCAATTTTCCAAATGGAGCACAATAAGGCCCCTGGACCTGATGGTTTCCCGATCGAATTCTATCAGGCCTCATGGGATTTTATAAAAGGGGATTTGATGGCTTTGTTTAATGAGTTTCATCAAGATACCCTGCCTCTATATAGCCTTAACTTTGGGACAATCATTCTGTTGCCAAAGTGCAAGGATGCGAGCAAAATTCAACAGTATAGGCCTATTTGCTTGCTGAATGTGAGTTTTAAAATATTCACAAAGGTGGCAACGAATAGAATTTCACAAGTAGCCCAGAAGATTATCAGCCCCACACAGACCGCGTTTTTGCCGGGACGAAATATCATGGAAGGAGTAGTGGTACTGCATGAAACAATTCATGAATTACACAGAAAGAACAAAAGTGGGGTAATTTTTAAGATAGACTTTGAAAAAGCATATGATAAGGTTAAATGGAGTTTCGTTCAGCAAACCCTTAGGATGAAAGGTTTCTCCGAGAAGTGGAGACAGTGGATTGAGGCGTTTACACAGAGAGGTCATGTGGGAATAAAAATAAATGATCAGGTGGACCAAAACTTCCAGACCTGGAACGGACTATGACAGGGAGATCCATTATCACCGATCCTTTTTAACATTGTGGTAGACATGCTTGCTATACTAATTAATAGAGCCAAAGTAGAGAGGCAAATTGCTGGTGTTATTCCGCATCTAGTTGATGGAGGATTATCTATCTTACAATATACGGATGACACTATTCTGTTTATGGACCACGACATTACGAAAGCAACTAACATGAAGCTGTTGCTTTATGCGTTCGAGCAATTGTCAGGTCTTAAAATAAATTTTCATAAAAGTGAGCTCTTCTGTTTTGGGCAAGCTAAAGATTGTGAACAACAATATACTGAATTATTCGGTTGCCAATCAGGTTCATATCCGTTTCGGTACCTAGGCATTCCGATGCATTTCAGGAAACTTAGTAACTCTGACTGGAAGGTGATAGAGGAGAAATTTGAAAAGAAATTAGCGAGTTGGAAAGGTAAACATATGTCTGTAGGAGGGCGACTGGTGTTGATTAATTCGGTCTTAACAAGTTTGGCAGTGTTTATGATGTCCTTCTTTGAAGTACCAAAAGGGGTTCTGGAGAAATTGGACTATTATAGGTCACGGTTCTTCTGGCAGTCTGATAACCATAAAAAGAAATATAGATTAGCCAGATGGAATGTCCTGTGTTTACCCAAAGAGTTGGGTGGATTAGGGATTAAAAACCTAGAAATTCAAAACCACTGCTTGCTCAGTAAATGGTTATTCAACCTGATTAACGGGGATGGTTTTTGGCAACAACTACTGAGAAATAAGTATCTAAGGTCTCATACGGTACTGCAGGTAGAGAAAAAACCAGGTGATTCTCATTTCTGGTCCGGACTGATGAAAGTTAAAGAATCCTTTACTAATTTTGGTTCTTTCCAGATAAACGATGGTAAACAAACTAGATTTTGGGAAGACAAATGGTTAGGTAATTTTACTCTTAAACAACAATATCCGTCCCTCTACCAAATTGTTAGGAAAAAAGGGGATACGGTGGCCAAGGTTTTCTCTCGGATTCCTTTGAATGTATCTTTCAGAAGATCTTTACAGGGGGCGAATTTAAACCTTTGGCATGATTTGGTACGGCGTATCAGTCATGTACAGTTGAGGGATAATAGGGATTTATTTTGTTGGCATCTCACGCCTAACAGGATCTTTTCAGTTAAATTAATGTACATGGCCCTTATTACGAATGCGAACGTACAACGGATTCCTAGATTGTGGAAGTTAAAAGTACCATTAAAGATTAAGATCTTCATGTGGTATTTGAAAAGAGGTATTATTTTGACAAAGGATAATCTAGTTAGAAGGAACTGGAATGGGAGTAAATTGTGCTCTTTCTGTTCTCAGGAGGAAACAATTCAGCACCTCTTTTTTGATTGTCATATGGCCAAATTCCTTTGGAGAGCGGTACAGATTGTTTTTAATATTAATCCACCTGATAGCTTTCATGTTATGTTTAATGGTTGGCTTATAGGTTTGGATGGTAAAAGTAAGAATCAACTGTTAGTTGGTGCATCAGCTTTATGTTGGGCAATATGGCTCAGTAGGAATGATTTGGTCTTTGACAAAGCTCCTATGAAAACGCATTTGCAGGTACTTTTCAGGGGAACGTACTGGCTCCGCTTCTGGGCTCAACTACAGCGGCATGACCAGGATAAGCAAGCAATAAACGGCGCATGTCAAGCTTTCGAGGTTCTGACGATGCGTCCCTTCGCTCACCATGGCTGGAGGTTTAGTAATAGGATTGCCTACTAATTCCTCAAAACTGGTGGTGTTTCGCTTTATTTTGTGGTGTGAGAACGTACGGGTGTGATGCTGTCTTGTAAACTTTGGCTGTAGTCGTTAGGCCAAGGCCGGAATTATTTCCATTATCTAAAAAAAGACTTTAAATGATCATCTGCTTCTTGTCTCCTGCGTGATTGTGTATAGCATCATAGATCGCACTAAGGCACGCAGGAGATTTCACATTCTGCCATGGGGCGGCGGCCATGGGCAACACACCGAGGGACACTATTGCGGACGCGGCGGTGCTGCCAATAATTCATGGTGAGCCTCCACAGCCAAGGTCCATGCTGCCGTCGTCGAGTATAAATCGCTAGGAGGTTGTCACTGACTTCGAGGAATGCAGGCACAAGCTGTAGCTCGGTGCACCAGAGGTGCTCCATATTTCCTACCAGTCACAAGGTATTTTTCTAGAAATGCCAATTTGACTGCGACGGGAATGGTGATAACCGAATTTGTATATATCAATCCATATCAATGTCAAGTTGATCTGAATTTATTCTTATGTATTCAGTGAATCTCAGTGTTGCTCTACTACGATCTAGGCAAAACACATATATGTATACCAAATTGACAAACATTGTTTCATTAATTAATTTATTTTTCCATTAGTCCGCAGCTTTAACGCTAGTCCCAGTGGGGATTTTATTTTTGTGTTTCCAAGAATGCCACATAAGTAAGGAGACAATAAATTTATAGATGAAATAGTTCATACAATGCAAAGTTTCATTTTGATGTTTTCTAGGCGATGCATGCAAGACACAGACTTGTTGGAAACTGTGCATACAGAGTTTTATCTAGATGAAACTCATTTCATCTCTCTCCTCATTAACTCCATGCCACATCATCTAAAATGCTGAGTTGGCACCCTATTTAATGTGCATGAAACCTCATGAAACCTTGCACTGGGACTGGCCTAAGTAATTGAAGCGGATGTTTCTAATTATGGAATTGCAATTATGGAAATAACCAAAACAGGTAGTGATATGGTGATGCAATTGCGCGTGCATTAATATACCAGTTGATAATAAATAATTGTCATGTCTTCCTTGGGTCGTATTATATATGGTGTTCTCTTGCTTTTTGCTTTTTCTGAAATGTGGTGAACGATTTTATCATTTCTGAAGCACATTACTAATTATGATTCATCCTTAACTTTTTTGTTTATTTGCAGAGAAAAAAGTTAAAGGTGAAATTGACTAGTTAGGCAGGATATAGGAGAGGCAACGACATTCAGACAAAGCACGAGGTTAGATTTTCTTTCCTCTTCCTATTTTCACCTTGATAGCTATAGCTAAGGAGGTGTATATATATCATCTTGCATTAGGACAGAAATCATCCAAATGTAAACTAAATAATTTACATTTTTTAGATAGGAATATAATTCTATAAAGACCAATAGTAAGGCCCATGACTGGCTACAACACTATGGTCATGACCATGCCAAAGGAGTACCGATTACTTGGCCTTCATTTTGTATACGCTACATCTCCTTTCTGAATATGTAATGTTACAACTATTTTTCTCTATGCAGGTCGAATATCAAATGTTGAAATTGCATATTTGTATGAGCACAAGAATGGATCAAGACGCAATTGATTTCAAGAGTACTATATTTGTATGATATTTTATTTATACAGACATGTACAATCCACTTCTATGTATAGAATCATTTCATTATGTATACATACTATCAAATGATTGATGTGAACAAGCACTATCTTTGTTTCCCTATTGAGGAAATGCAACTTTTATTGTTGAAATTTGTGGTTTTGTGTGACCGTGTAATGCATCATTGTCCCTTCGAAAATTTTATGTCTGAATTATGGGCCTGGTTGCTTGTAGGTTGGCTGGGCTGGAGTTGCCTGGCTCAGGATTACAACCAAACATGACATATATGCATATGCAATTATATATTTTTTAAAAAATTTTAAATGTGTTACAATATGTAAAATATGTGTTACAAACTATATGTTCCAAACATTTCAAATTATATTCTCACAAAGTGTTACTACCAAAAAGTGGAAGTGTTACAAGAGCCAAAAGCATGTGATACACAACAGAACTATTGTAACACATTTTTTATAAAAAAGGAACGCATGTCTTGTGTTACAATTGATCAGACAATAGTAACATTGGAAAAGGTAACGCTAAAAAGATGTGTTACTAGGACTCTTAGTAACACATTTTTTGACCTATTGTAACATATGTTGGTGTTACTAAAACTATGTTCTGCAGTAGTGACTGGAGAAGACCCGAGAGACTTCACCCCGCATTTTTTTTTGGGTGGGGGGCCACAGCACATACCACTATGCATGCCACTCGTGCGCAGGCTGGTGAGAGTCCTTGCTCCTCTTTTGTTTGGTTCGCGTGCTTTGGGGTGTGTACAAACTATAGCTGAGAACAGTGGCTTGCGCTGGGCACACCAATAGCCTCATATTTTATTACCGATGTGGCATCCAACTTTTATACCAGGCCAACGGTGAGTATTCTTGCGTTGGACTTGCCCTTATAGTTTGGAGGACAAAAGATCAGAGAAGGTCCTATGCGCTTAAAAAAAAAGTATGGAGAACAGAACCTGCTATATAGCACAAAGGGGGAGACATTTTCTTTATTAGAACAAATAGGGAGACTTTGAAACCGGCAAGAAGACTTGTTTTAGAATGTGAAGCAAACAATGTGCTTTTTTCTAAAACTTGTTTAGATCACGTACTGTAACACGAACCAAGTGCTATATAATATCGCAATATAAAAAACTAAAAAAAACTATTTTTTTAATTGTACTACGGCAGGTAAATTGCCTACCTGAACTTTATAAATGCATGCAAGAATTTGTGAAAACAGGCTGAGGAGAGAGGCTTTCTCAGTGTCAGCCTATTATAGATAGAATTTTTACACTCCAAGTTCTAAGGCACAGAGCGTGCTCGCTCTTCTTAGCCCGATAAGACCATAATTGGAGATCAGTGGCCATTGCCTTGATAGTTAACCTAGTAGGTGTCTCCTCGTGGTCGAAAACACGACGGTTCTTGGCCTTCCAGATGTTCCAGAGAATTGCTGATATGACGGTCGATTGTAGGCGTTGTTCTATCCCGATCAGTAGAGAATGGTCCCAGAGTTCATGGAACTGCACTTGAGTACTTGACTCATGTGGCCGAAGGGGCACAACAGTTGACAGACAGCCAGCGCCTTGATGCATGTCATGAGCAGGTGTTGTTGGTCTTCGTCGTGGCTGCAGGCAACACACGACCCAGAGTCAGTAATGTTACGATGCCGGAGTAGAGTCCTCATCGGTAGCCTTTGGCGGTGGATGAGCCATAGGAATTGCTTGACTTGAGGCGTGGCATAATTGTTCCAGATGCGGTGAGCTAGAAGGTTATCTTGGTTTGTCGTTGCCATAGCCCGATACAACGTAGCGGTAGAAAAAGGATCAAGGGAGGCCCTCATTCGTCTCACATCCTGTTGTAGTGGCCTTAGTTGGACTGCCTAAAGTGCTTGACAAAGCTTGTTTAGTTCATCAGTGGCAGCATTAGATAGGCGCGGATGTAGTCTGAGATCCCACCCATCTTCAAGCAGTGCCCTTCGCACAGAGATGTTGGGCCTGGTGGAGAATGAAAGAAGTGTCGGCATGAGCTTGGCCAGGGGTGCTGGACCGATCCAATGATCAAACTAGAAGGAAGTAATGTCCCCATTTCCTAGGAGCACAGATGTATTATTCCTGAAGTTGGGCAATAGGGCGAGAAGAGATTTCCAGACTGGCATGTCGAGGTAGTGATGATCACCTAGATCCCTCCCACTCTGCCATCCATAATTCTCCTGCAGCCAGCATTGCCAAGGAGCCATGGACGGCTCATGAAGTTTGTAAAGGATCTTGGAGAGGAGTCAATCATTTTGTCTGTAGAGATCTTGGATGCCAATGCCGCCTTGATCTTTCCTGAGACACACCACTTCCCATGCCACTTTGCATTGCACACCATTGCACTTCTGTTCCCCTGCCCACAAGAATGCCCGTCATTGCTTTTCCATAGCTTGCAAGGTTCCAGGCGGTAGAGCCATGGACAGCATGGCATATGCAAGCAAACTAACAAGAACCGAGGAGAGCATGACTGTTCTGCCACTTGGGGCTAGCAACCTCCCTCGCAACCCAGAGATGGATGAGCCAAATCGTTGGATGAGTAGGGAGAAGTCGGAGGGCTTAACCTTGTTGGCTGTGAGTGGCAACCCCAGATACGATTGCGGGAAACAGGCTATGGGGCTGCCAAAGACAGAGGCCAACTGAGTGGCCGTAGTGTCATCCACATTCATAGGTACAAGTGTACTCTTCTCAAAGTTGATTTTCAGCCCAGTGAAGTTGGCACAGGCATCCAGAAGGAGTTTCAGTTGTTGCATCTGTTGGAGGTCAGCTCGCAAGATGATAAGAGTGTCATCCGCATATTGAAGTATAGGACATGGCTCATCTTGCACTAGAGGGTGCAGAAGGGAAGAAGCTTGCAGGATCATCCTCTGAAGCAGATCTGCCACCAATATAAAGAGATGGGGTGATAGGGGATCTCCCTGTCTGAGACCACGTTTCCAGTTGATCGAAGCCCCTGGTACACCGTTTAGAAGGATAGCAGTCTGGCTGGAAACATTCAGCGCTGAAATCCATCTTCTCCATGTGGCATTGAACCCCTTTGCCTCCAAGATTTTGTCCAGTGCTTCCCAACTCACAGAGTCAAAGGCCTTGTAATTCCTAATTAATGAAACCTGTTTTGACAAACCAAGGCTTGTCTTTAAATCGGATGCACGTACGCGATGGTATCCCAAACTGGAGTATACCAACTAGTCCCAATGCAAACTGTAGTATAGCAAAGTATAATATCTTGTAGACTTTTATTGAGCAGGTATATGTATATGAACAGACCCTAGGCCTAGTAATAATAATGAACAGAAACGCAGTCTAGCGCGCTTGGGAATTGTCCTATCCACGTGAAACAAGAACTGCCGGGGATCGGAGGCGGACGTGCAGAAAGAATCACAACAGCATTCTTGATCTTGGCATTCACAGTTTGAGTATCCATGAAAATCTAGCGTTGCTCTCTGCTGCATGCAGCTGCAGGTGAACACACATCTCTGTGTCCTAGTGTTTTGTCAGTCTAGCTGGGCTCTTGGCCCCATGGCCGACCAGCTACAAGGCCCGAATGGGACTGGCCCATGGACCTGGGGGATGGTGCGGCCTGCTAGGGACGAAGAGAGTGTGGACTGCTGGGCCTGGGCGTGCGTGAGGGGACAGAGATGAGCCCAGGAGCCAGCCCAACCCGCCTTGTTGACGATGGGCCTGGTGGGCCGGCTTTCGAGTGGACGCGGGCCGGCTCTGGCAGAAGCAGGCTGACTCAACCAGCGAGTCATCATCCATCCGTGCCTAGTGAGTCAGTCGCCATGCCACGCTGGCATGCGGATCGGTCCCCCACGATCCCGCGCGCGGGGCCCGCCGCACAGTGACACACATGCGCGCGACGGCTCTAAACTGTTTGGCTGGCGATCACCAGCAACGGCTGCCCGTTGGGAGAGATCATCGCAGACGATCCTCTCTCTAAAAGAAAAAAAAAATAAGAAAAGATGCAGCCGCTGCCCGTTGCAAGATAATCGATCGCCACTCTGCCAATAATTCATCATCCGGAAAGGACTAATTATAATTAGTAATATACAACCCATTGCTAATCGATCAGCACATTATTCTCGACCGGGTGACGAACAACTCTTGCTTCGGTAGCAAGCGACAATACTTGGACACTACTTCATTATACACTTTGATCAACCAATAATATACTCTAGTATAAAACAAAGTGGTGCTGATTAGGTGACATTTCACGTCGCCATCTCATCTCTCCCCTGTCGTCCGGCCTCTTCCATTCCCCGGTTGCCCGGCCGTGTCGAACTAAGCAAAATAATACATCAAAGGAAAAGGATCAATTCAATCCCGTTTATACGTTGCAACGGAATGCTTCTAATAATGACTAAGCTTAATTATCTCTCGCTTGTACCAGAAGATTTCAAATGGATTTGGACGAGCGACGGAGCCACCCAGCCTGTCTAGTGCCTAGTATTTTATTGTCTCTCGGATGCCGTCAGCTTGACAGGCCGGCAAGTTAATGGTTCCCTTTGAAATTTGTGGCTCCATGCTTGCTAGTGGTTGTTGTTTTCCAGCATCCAAAACCGTGCACATCAAAGTCAAGGGCAGCCAAGATAGGTTTTATCATCTTTATCCTTTTCGATCTCCTGGCACTAGCCGAGGTCGTTGGAGTTACTCGTATTCGCCATGTGTGACAATGCTTAGCCCGATTTATGCATTTATGCATTATCTTTTTTTCTTATTATAATAAAAAATCAACGCAATGGTTGGGTGCACGAATATGCTTATCGCCTCAAGTACATCGTCACTGATTATTTTTCTCAATTCAATTGTATATATTCCTATTAAATGTTTCACAATGGACTAGGAGGATTTCATAGATCTCATACATTTCTATCCGTCTCAAAAACAAATCGTGAACCTCATTAAATGTAGGTTTCCATCGCTGTCGACCATTTCGTCGTCTCGCATCTCATGCTTCTCATCCAAACCATGCAAACATTACAATACGACAGAACCTAAATGAGTTCATTCAAGTACCCCAGCCGGGTTTGGATGCGATATGGTAATCCATATTATCCAATTTCGAGTCCAATAAACATGCTATTCACATAAAAAACACTTCCCAAGGCTATAGAACTGAGTAATACATTGAAATATCAATTAAGTATATGTATACATTAATTTTATTCATCTAACTAACCAGATATTTGATGCAAATATCAACGTACCTGATGTTTATATTGCCCATTCATAATTTAATTCTAATACTTGAAAAAGAATCCAAATCTGCACTTTCTTGCCTAGGCTAGCAAACAACCTATACATGCGCTTAGAAAAAAAAGTGCAATATTCGATTCACACCCAATCATTTCCCAAAGGTTGTGATGCTTGGGTTGGGCAAGCCGAGACCGGTTCATGCCTCTGGTGATGTTTATCCAGTATTATAAGATTCGGGGTCAAATATTTGACGGCATGCTAGCTTATTGGCTAGTACTACCTCTGTCCATTAAAAAACATATAATTCTATATTTATTAGGGCACCTACAGTGTGCTCAAAAACCATGTAGTAAGCAATAAATGCTAGCTTACTACTAGGTAGTAGCCATTGGCGGTGTTTACTTCCCTTCAAATCCAAAACTTCCCCCAAACTTTCTCTCTAAACTTCACTATTCACTATCACATCAAATATCTCTCCTCATGCATACAGCATTAAATATAGGTAAATAAAAAAACTAAGTATATGGTTTTGATGTACACGACGAGACGAATCTTTTGAGCCTAGTTAGGTCATGGTAGGACAATGATTACCACAAACAAACGAAAAATGCTACAGTGCGATATAATGTTCGATGTGACATTTTCATCCAAATTCCCTTTCCTTTTTAGGGAAGTGAACACCGCCATTGTGGAAGCAGGTAGCAACTATTACCAGGCAACAAGTTTACTATCCGGTAAGAGTGAATAAACAACTGAAAAAAGGACTGTGCAGCCGGTTTGCTACTATGTGCTTCTCTTCTATACTCTGCACGGCTATAATATTTTATCCTTGCATGCTCCATCGCCCTGTTCGTTTGGATTGTTTCCAGCGAGCCAACAGTGTTTTTCTCTCAGCGAAAACCAGCGCCAGCCACCGGCCACCAACCAGCCAGCAGTGTTTTTCTCTCAGCAAAAACCAGCGCCAGCCACCAGCCACCAGCCAAACGAACGGGGTGCATGTGTCATGAGTACATTGTGGAGGTAAGATTAACTATTACTCCCTTTGTCCCACAATATAAGCATTGGTTGACTTTTTCCATTCACGTTTGACCATTCGTCTTATTCAAAAAAATTATAAAAATATTATTTATTTTGTACGCCGTGTTTTATCATGGTATATATTTTAAGTATATCATAAAAGTTTTTACATTTTTATAAATTTTTTGAATAAGACGAGCAGTCAAAGATGATGCGCAAAAATCGAGAAATATTTATATTGTGGGACGGAGAAAGTACCTGCTCAGACCGGGCCCCATTCCTACTACCGAGTTGGGTAGTATACATTGCCCCTGCCCTTAGGGTAAGTCAAACTTTTCAAATTTTGACTAAATTTATGAAATATGCCATTAATATTTATGAGCCTAATAGATACATCGAACATATCTATTCCGTGGCAAATTTAACTATAATTATTTGATATCACAAATAGTACTAAATAGATTGACTTGTAAAAGTCTAGACCTAAATTTCTTCTGTATGTATATTTGATCAAAGTTACGCTATTGGATCGGACGACGATGTATATACACCTCTATATATTCCTTTTTGATTGATGATGATGAATCTATACTATATAATAAAGAGAATTAGATTTGAAAACACTTTTCACCAACAAAAAATCCACACCCACCTCACATAGGACCCACCTGTCAGGAAAATTAGTTGATGAATGGACAAAAAAGAGGGGGATGGACATTCCTGTGTTGATTTCCCCCTCTAAACCTAAAACTTTTTTCATCCAAAAAAGGCCCACCTAAATATATCCACATTTGTACCCACGTCTATACACAATTATCCTGTATTGCTAAAAGACAATAAATTAGAGAGTTTTTCTCCATATAAATAAATGACAACTATCATGTGTTTTGAGAATACCTAAAGTTAGAGCTAATATAAAGTATTTTTAAAAACGCTTTGCACTAAAATGAAGTGATATTGTTTTAGTACCTATATGTCATCAATAAACGTGCGTGTCGCACGTACGTCTTGCTAGTATATAAAAAAGCAGATATATGGCCACATTCGCCCGGGGAAAAAACCAAATGCGCTGATGATCACATATATATGTTGCCCCGGCCGGCCGAAACCACGCGAGTGGATTTGATGCCAAACCGTAGTACAGAGCCTGCACCTACACAGATTATTATTATTACGGAGCTGCTAGCGCCCGGACGCTGCGCTGGCTTCGGACAGTCCAAGTAGTAGATAGAAAAAACTCCCACCGTAACAGTGTCTAATGTTGCGTGCAACACCTGAGAAATAAAAAGCTTCGCTATTTTTTGTACATATGTTTTGAACAACGTGACGTGGACTTTAAATTCCGCCGCAACATGGTATGATGTTGCATGCAACATGTAAATTTTTTACAACATCCAAGAATAGCGTATGCAACATCAAAAGATAGAGTATGAAACATGCGCTTACAACTCTCAGCCACGCATAACGGCAGTAAAAAAATTGCAATAAAAATACAACATCCAGATGAAACACTTGCGACATGCATGCGAAACATATGCAACATTGCAACATCGCAGACCTATTTTTGCAATATTGACATTAAACAGTTGCAATATTTTTCTGTAACATCTGAAACACGTGAAACGTGCTATTGTAACATGGAGTGAGCCCTTGAAACATCTTAGATCTAGTTTTACAACATTCTCATCAAACAATTACAACATTTTTCTGAAACATCCGAAACACATGAAACATGCTCTTGCAACGTAGAGCAAACCCTAACAACATGCGCCAAAACCTGCTACTGCACGCCATGTCGCCTGAACCTCCTCTGGCAGCGACAGCGTCCGCGGCGCCCGCGGAGGACGACGACGACAGCGGCACCACCCCACCGTGAGCCCGCGCCCGGCGGACACCGCCTCCGCGAACCCCTCTGGCAGCGCCCACCCAACGCCGCCCGCTCACCATGTCCGGACGCACCACCCATAGGAACGGGCACCACCCACAGGAACGCAGCGGGCGGGACGACGCTGGGCGGGGCGACGGCGGACACGTCGGCGCGTGGAGTCGGAGGCGAGAGGCGTCGCGCGGAGAAGCAACCAGGGCGGCGGCGCCCGCGCCCGCGGAGGAGCGGCCGGCAGCGGCGGCGCCTGGGGAGGAGCGGCGCATGAAGAAGGGGTGGCGATGCAGCGGCGTGCGGAGGAGCAGGGAGACGCGTCGGCGGCGATGGCGGCGCATGGAGCTTCTCCTCCGCGGTCGTCTGGCCCTCCCCGCCATGGAGCTTCTCTTCCGCGACGTGTGCTACCTCCGGTTTGTGGGCGTTTAATTTTTTTTCGGGGCCCGCCGTTGGATGCACGGGGTGAACCTGGATGCGCGGATATGGGCGTCCGGCGGACGGAGAGGCATCGGACGCCTGATCCCTAGCATTACCGTTATTATTATACAGATTCGATGCCGATGGACGTATCACCAGCCGTAGCCCGTAGCATGCGTGTGAGAGGAGGACAGGACAGGCATGAACAGGGACGATGGATCGGATACCCCTGGCCTGGCAATCTGGCATGCCCCCACCGCCGGCCTCGTCTAATACTACATCTGCCGGCTGAGTGCTGACCGATCACCATCAGGCTGCTGCATGCTGGCCGGGAGCTCCGATCCCCCATCCCATATCATCATCTATCATCCCCCATCCCATATATACATACACAACGCACCTGCTAATCATGCATTGCGCAGCGGAATTAACAAAACCGATGGCCGGCATATGTGCGTGCTGTGGCCGGATCGGCGAGAGCGTGCGTACGTCCGGACAAACCATGACAGCCGGCGCCGCGCGAACCCTGCTGTTGCCTGCCTGATCGATGCGCATGGGTGGGCTGACGACGACCGAGCGAGCGTGGACGATACTGCCCCTAATTATGTGTATATATAAGTACGGCCGCGCGAGCGACAATTGTTCGCCGTCCGGGCGCCGGGCCTTTATTGCTCTTGCAAGGACGGCGGCGACGGCGGGGGCCGGCGGCCGGTTTTCGCTGCAAGGTAGCCAGGGGCGGAGCTAGCCAAGGATGGCACCGGGGTCAGCTCATGCAAGACACAGACTTGTTGGAAACTGAGGCCGGGGGTCAATTCTTTTTGTTTGGCTGTCGGTCATTAATTTTCACATCACACGCTTGCGACGGCACTAAATCTTATACGAGGAGATCAGACTCCACAACTGTGGTGTGAAACTTACACTATAAAGTTACTATAAGAGCTGTGGCAGGCAAAGCTTAATCATCGACGAAACATCATAATCATCATCAACCAAACATCAGTAGCTTTCTGGCGGCGCTATGGACTGTAGCGTGGCAAAGTGGCAGAAACCAAACATCCCTAACTGCCAATCTATATATTGGTAGAGAATTTCGTTAAAAAAAAGATAGAGAACATGAATGAAACACATAAAGAAAACATCACAACCCAATTACAAGGCAAAAGAGACATCACGACAACCACCTTCCCCCTCTAAACCTAAAACTTTTTTCATCCAAAAAAGGCCCACCTAAATATATCCACATTTGTACCCACGTCTATACACAATTATCCTGTATTGCTAAAAGACAATAAATTAGAGAGTTTTTCTCCATATAAATAAATGACAACTATCATGTGTTTTGAGAATACCTAAAGTTAGAGCTAATATAAAGTATTTTTAAAAACGCTTTGCACTAAAATGAAGTGATATTGTTTTAGTACCTATATGTCATCAATAAACGTGCGTGTCGCACGTACGTCTTGCTAGTATATAAAAAAGCAGATATATGGCCACATTCGCCCGGGGAAAAAACCAAATGCGCTGATGATCACATATATATGTTGCCCCGGCCGGCCGAAACCACGCGAGTGGATTTGATGCCAAACCGTAGTACAGAGCCTGCACCTACACAGATTATTATTATTACGGAGCTGCTAGCGCCCGGACGCTGCGCTGGCTTCGGACAGTCCAAGTAGTAGATAGAAAAAACTCCCACCGTAACAGTGTCTAATGTTGCGTGCAACACCTGAGAAATAAAAAGCTTCGCTATTTTTTGTACATATGTTTTGAACAACGTGACGTGGACTTTAAATTCCGCCGCAACATGGTATGATGTTGCATGCAACATGTAAATTTTTTACAACATCCAAGAATAGCGTATGCAACATCAAAAGATAGAGTATGAAACATGCGCTTACAACTCTCAGCCACGCATAACGGCAGTAAAAAAATTGCAATAAAAATACAACATCCAGATGAAACACTTGCGACATGCATGCGAAACATATGCAACATTGCAACATCGCAGACCTATTTTTGCAATATTGACATTAAACAGTTGCAATATTTTTCTGTAACATCTGAAACACGTGAAACGTGCTATTGTAACATGGAGTGAGCCCTTGAAACATCTTAGATCTAGTTTTACAACATTCTCATCAAACAATTACAACATTTTTCTGAAACATCCGAAACACATGAAACATGCTCTTGCAACGTAGAGCAAACCCTAACAACATGCGCCAAAACCTGCTACTGCACGCCATGTCGCCTGAACCTCCTCTGGCAGCGACAGCGTCCGCGGCGCCCGCGGAGGACGACGACGACAGCGGCACCACCCCACCGTGAGCCCGCGCCCGGCGGACACCGCCTCCGCGAACCCCTCTGGCAGCGCCCACCCAACGCCGCCCGCTCACCATGTCCGGACGCACCACCCATAGGAACGGGCACCACCCACAGGAACGCAGCGGGCGGGACGACGCTGGGCGGGGCGACGGCGGACACGTCGGCGCGTGGAGTCGGAGGCGAGAGGCGTCGCGCGGAGAAGCAACCAGGGCGGCGGCGCCCGCGCCCGCGGAGGAGCGGCCGGCAGCGGCGGCGCCTGGGGAGGAGCGGCGCATGAAGAAGGGGTGGCGATGCAGCGGCGTGCGGAGGAGCAGGGAGACGCGTCGGCGGCGATGGCGGCGCATGGAGCTTCTCCTCCGCGGTCGTCTGGCCCTCCCCGCCATGGAGCTTCTCTTCCGCGACGTGTGCTACCTCCGGTTTGTGGGCGTTTAATTTTTTTTCGGGGCCCGCCGTTGGATGCACGGGGTGAACCTGGATGCGCGGATATGGGCGTCCGGCGGACGGAGAGGCATCGGACGCCTGATCCCTAGCATTACCGTTATTATTATACAGATTCGATGCCGATGGACGTATCACCAGCCGTAGCCCGTAGCATGCGTGTGAGAGGAGGACAGGACAGGCATGAACAGGGACGATGGATCGGATACCCCTGGCCTGGCAATCTGGCATGCCCCCACCGCCGGCCTCGTCTAATACTACATCTGCCGGCTGAGTGCTGACCGATCACCATCAGGCTGCTGCATGCTGGCCGGGAGCTCCGATCCCCCATCCCATATCATCATCTATCATCCCCCATCCCATATATACATACACAACGCACCTGCTAATCATGCATTGCGCAGCGGAATTAACAAAACCGATGGCCGGCATATGTGCGTGCTGTGGCCGGATCGGCGAGAGCGTGCGTACGTCCGGACAAACCATGACAGCCGGCGCCGCGCGAACCCTGCTGTTGCCTGCCTGATCGATGCGCATGGGTGGGCTGACGACGACCGAGCGAGCGTGGACGATACTGCCCCTAATTATGTGTATATATAAGTACGGCCGCGCGAGCGACAATTGTTCGCCGTCCGGGCGCCGGGCCTTTATTGCTCTTGCAAGGACGGCGGCGACGGCGGGGGCCGGCGGCCGGTTTTCGCTGCAAGGTAGCCAGGGGCGGAGCTAGCCAAGGATGGCACCGGGGTCAGCTCCATTAAAACGATGGAGTCAAGCCATAGATAAACAGCATTTTGCTAAAAAATTTCAGAATTTTATCGGGTCAGCTGACCCCGACGAAAGGCCTAGCTCCGCCCCTGAAGGTAGCCATGCCCGCGCTACCGTTTTCTCTTGGCTGCCGTGGTATCATGCTACGGCCACTTTTTTTTTTGGATTACGTTGGTTGCGTGCATAGTTAGACCAGTTCATCCGGAAGTACGAAACTATCATCAGTTTATTTGGAGGCCGGGGGTCAATTCTTTTTGTTTGGCTGTCGGTCATTAATTTTCACATCACACGCTTGCGACGGCACTAAATCTTATACGAGGAGATCAGACTCCACAACTGTGGTGTGAAACTTACACTATAAAGTTACTATAAGAGCTGTGGCAGGCAAAGCTTAATCATCGACGAAACATCATAATCATCATCAACCAAACATCAGTAGCTTTCTGGCGGCGCTATGGACTGTAGCGTGGCAAAGTGGCAGAAACCAAACATCCCTAACTGCCAATCTATATATTGGTAGAGAATTTCGTTAAAAAAAAGATAGAGAACATGAATGAAACACATAAAGAAAACATCACAACCCAATTACAAGGCAAAAGAGACATCACGACAACCACCTTCCCCCTCTAAACCTAAAACTTTTTTCATCCAAAAAAGGCCCACCTAAATATATCCACATTTGTACCCACGTCTATACACAATTATCCTGTATTGCTAAAAGACAATAAATTAGAGAGTTTTTCTCCATATAAATAAATGACAACTATCATGTGTTTTGAGAATACCTAAAGTTAGAGCTAATATAAAGTATTTTTAAAAACGCTTTGCACTAAAATGAAGTGATATTGTTTTAGTACCTATATGTCATCAATAAACGTGCGTGTCGCACGTACGTCTTGCTAGTATATAAAAAAGCAGATATATGGCCACATTCGCCCGGGGAAAAAACCAAATGCGCTGATGATCACATATATATGTTGCCCCGGCCGGCCGAAACCACGCGAGTGGATTTGATGCCAAACCGTAGTACAGAGCCTGCACCTACACAGATTATTATTATTACGGAGCTGCTAGCGCCCGGACGCTGCGCTGGCTTCGGACAGTCCAAGTAGTAGATAGAAAAAACTCCCACCGTAACAGTGTCTAATGTTGCGTGCAACACCTGAGAAATAAAAAGCTTCGCTATTTTTTGTACATATGTTTTGAACAACGTGACGTGGACTTTAAATTCCGCCGCAACATGGTATGATGTTGCATGCAACATGTAAATTTTTTACAACATCCAAGAATAGCGTATGCAACATCAAAAGATAGAGTATGAAACATGCGCTTACAACTCTCAGCCACGCATAACGGCAGTAAAAAAATTGCAATAAAAATACAACATCCAGATGAAACACTTGCGACATGCATGCGAAACATATGCAACATTGCAACATCGCAGACCTATTTTTGCAATATTGACATTAAACAGTTGCAATATTTTTCTGTAACATCTGAAACACGTGAAACGTGCTATTGTAACATGGAGTGAGCCCTTGAAACATCTTAGATCTAGTTTTACAACATTCTCATCAAACAATTACAACATTTTTCTGAAACATCCGAAACACATGAAACATGCTCTTGCAACGTAGAGCAAACCCTAACAACATGCGCCAAAACCTGCTACTGCACGCCATGTCGCCTGAACCTCCTCTGGCAGCGACAGCGTCCGCGGCGCCCGCGGAGGACGACGACGACAGCGGCACCACCCCACCGTGAGCCCGCGCCCGGCGGACACCGCCTCCGCGAACCCCTCTGGCAGCGCCCACCCAACGCCGCCCGCTCACCATGTCCGGACGCACCACCCATAGGAACGGGCACCACCCACAGGAACGCAGCGGGCGGGACGACGCTGGGCGGGGCGACGGCGGACACGTCGGCGCGTGGAGTCGGAGGCGAGAGGCGTCGCGCGGAGAAGCAACCAGGGCGGCGGCGCCCGCGCCCGCGGAGGAGCGGCCGGCAGCGGCGGCGCCTGGGGAGGAGCGGCGCATGAAGAAGGGGTGGCGATGCAGCGGCGTGCGGAGGAGCAGGGAGACGCGTCGGCGGCGATGGCGGCGCATGGAGCTTCTCCTCCGCGGTCGTCTGGCCCTCCCCGCCATGGAGCTTCTCTTCCGCGACGTGTGCTACCTCCGGTTTGTGGGCGTTTAATTTTTTTTCGGGGCCCGCCGTTGGATGCACGGGGTGAACCTGGATGCGCGGATATGGGCGTCCGGCGGACGGAGAGGCATCGGACGCCTGATCCCTAGCATTACCGTTATTATTATACAGATTCGATGCCGATGGACGTATCACCAGCCGTAGCCCGTAGCATGCGTGTGAGAGGAGGACAGGACAGGCATGAACAGGGACGATGGATCGGATACCCCTGGCCTGGCAATCTGGCATGCCCCCACCGCCGGCCTCGTCTAATACTACATCTGCCGGCTGAGTGCTGACCGATCACCATCAGGCTGCTGCATGCTGGCCGGGAGCTCCGATCCCCCATCCCATATCATCATCTATCATCCCCCATCCCATATATACATACACAACGCACCTGCTAATCATGCATTGCGCAGCGGAATTAACAAAACCGATGGCCGGCATATGTGCGTGCTGTGGCCGGATCGGCGAGAGCGTGCGTACGTCCGGACAAACCATGACAGCCGGCGCCGCGCGAACCCTGCTGTTGCCTGCCTGATCGATGCGCATGGGTGGGCTGACGACGACCGAGCGAGCGTGGACGATACTGCCCCTAATTATGTGTATATATAAGTACGGCCGCGCGAGCGACAATTGTTCGCCGTCCGGGCGCCGGGCCTTTATTGCTCTTGCAAGGACGGCGGCGACGGCGGGGGCCGGCGGCCGGTTTTCGCTGCAAGGTAGCCAGGGGCGGAGCTAGCCAAGGATGGCACCGGGGTCAGCTCCATTAAAACGATGGAGTCAAGCCATAGATAAACAGCATTTTGCTAAAAAATTTCAGAATTTTATCGGGTCAGCTGACCCCGACGAAAGGCCTAGCTCCGCCCCTGAAGGTAGCCATGCCCGCGCTACCGTTTTCTCTTGGCTGCCGTGGTATCATGCTACGGCCACTTTTTTTTTTGGATTACGTTGGTTGCGTGCATAGTTAGACCAGTTCATCCGGAAGTACGAAACTATCATCAGTTTATTTGGAGGCCGGGGGTCAATTCTTTTTGTTTGGCTGTCGGTCATTAATTTTCACATCACACGCTTGCGACGGCACTAAATCTTATACGAGGAGATCAGACTCCACAACTGTGGTGTGAAACTTACACTATAAAGTTACTATAAGAGCTGTGGCAGGCAAAGCTTAATCATCGACGAAACATCATAATCATCATCAACCAAACATCAGTAGCTTTCTGGCGGCGCTATGGACTGTAGCGTGGCAAAGTGGCAGAAACCAAACATCCCTAACTGCCAATCTATATATTGGTAGAGAATTTCGTTAAAAAAAAGATAGAGAACATGAATGAAACACATAAAGAAAACATCACAACCCAATTACAAGGCAAAAGAGACATCACGACAACCACCACTACATATGGAGATGTTTGCCATTGTAACAGTAACTAAGAGCCGCCCCACACATAGCAACATAGCGATGCCTTTAATCAAGATACGGCACCCAAAGACGTCGCAAACACCAACTAGAGGTATGGCAAAAGGTTTTTCAACCCAAACCCTCGAGGCCAGAAGAAGGGAACATCATAACAATGCATTCAACAATTCAGCAAGGATACGGCGTCAAAAATGTTGCCATTGTCACCCTCAGCAAATTGTTGGGGGAGGCCTTAGCCCAAAAACCCCTTGGACGGCCAATTTATTCATGCTAGATCGGTCGGGTGAAAAAGTTTTGCTCTGATCCCTCTCGAACGATGGTCGGTGTCGGTGCTGAGATTGGCCGACCAACCTCAACGCCAAACAGAATGCGCTGTGTCCCGTCCTTCACCGGTTGATGCAAGAGCTAGCACAATGACTCAAGGGATTTATCCTGGTTCCGGCCACGGGGCCGTACGTCCAGCAAGGCGCGCTCTTGGGCACTATACTATCTTGCACCGGGGTGCGGGGGGCTACAAGCTCGGCGGGAGAGGACGCGAGTCCTCCAAGTACCTGAGTGAGTGGGTGATTGAGGCAGAATGCCTCGCCAGAGGCGAAGTTGGTGGCGGTGTCGAACAG
>OAMR01000015.1:4696836-4707405 GCA_900205405.1 Echinochloa crus-galli | reverse complement strand
GTCCTGGCCACGCGTCCGGCGGCCCGCGCGCGTTCGCCGCGCTCGGGCTGCCGGCCTTCCAGGGTCGCGCGTAGCTCCTGAACCTGTTGGCGCTCCTGCTGGAGCTTTGCCTCCAGCTCCCGCACTTGTGCGAGCTGCGCTTGCGCGAGCGCGGGATCATCCCGTGGTTCGGCGGGTGCTGGTGGTCGCTCGTCGCGCGCGGCTGGCGCCAGTGGCTGCTCGCTGCGCGCGGCGAGTGCTGGCGGCTGCTCGTAGCGTGCGGCGCCGTCCGTCGTCTCGTCATCCTCGTCCACGGATTCTACTTCACCTTCTAGGACGAAGCATTCCCGCGTGGGGTCGTACTCCCCTTCGCTGGAATCGTCGGAGCAGGTGAGGAAAAAATCCGCGGCGGCCTGAAAGGAAGTGAAACCTTCGCGGTCGCATAGCCCGGAGTAGTCCAGGTCTGGGCGTTCCTGGCCACACACGCTCTCCTCGCTATCGGAGTCGACTGTGGACCCGTCCGGCGAGGAGAGGCGTAGGTGGTGAGTCAAACCCAGCTGGTGGCCCGCCGAGTCCACGCGTGCGTCCAGGCTGGCGCTGATTGCTGCGGAGTATCTCGCGGCCGTGTTGGTCAGCCCGTAGGGCATTTGCGTCGCTCCGGGTGCATCCCCCCGGCGGGCTCCCTCCGCAGGAGCTACCGGTGGGGGCGCTTCCCTCTGCGTCGTGTCAGCGGGCCGGAGCAACAGGTGCGCGTCCCAGTCAGGGAGCACTATGCGCGGGACGACACGTCGCTCCACGAGAATCCGGAGCTCGTGCAGCGACCGCCGGCCCCTGACCGGGGATGGCGTATGCGATGCCGGGGGTGCGGTTATCAAGCCCGGTGCCACGGAGGCGAGCCGCATGAGGAAACCCTCACCGGTCGCTTCGAATTCCAGGCTCCCAAACATGATCCGGTATCCGCACGGAAGCGGACCGGGAGACCCCGCGGCGGACTGTGTCGGCATGGCGAGAACGCGGCCTGCCGGTGAAGAAACTGCTTGGGAAAGCGGTCGATCGCAGCGCCCCCCTACCTGGCGCGCCACTGTCGGTGCTGAGATTGGCCGACCAACCTCAACGCCAAACAGAATGCGCTGTGTCCCGTCCTTCACCGGTTGATGCAAGAGCTAGCACAATGACACAAGGGGTTTATCCTGGTTCCGGCCACGGGGCCGTACGTCCAGCAAGGCGTGCTCTTGGGCACCATACTATCTTGCACCGGAGTGCTTGCAGTGGGGGCTACAAGCTCGGCGGGAGAGGAAGCGAGGCTTCCAAGTCCCTGTGTGAGTGGGTGATTGAGGCAGAACGCCAGTGTCGCGATGGGTGTGTATGTGTGCTCTATCGTGGATGTGGCCGTCTTCTTCTTTTTGGCCCCCCTTTGGGCCGGCGCCTTCTTCCTCCTTTTATAGTCCAAGAAGGGAGGGTGGCGTACAAGGATGAATACAAGTACAAGCACAGTACATGCTACAGGGGCGTGTATGGCACCGGGCGTGCCGTTGTCCTTGCTTCTGAACGGTGATTATGGCGGACTCCGGCTTCTTCGGGCGTCGAGGCCGTCCTCGGTCTTGTCCTGGAGCGGCTTCGAGGGGTAGCAGGTCCTCCAGCTGGGCTTTGGTCGTCGCCCGTACACCGGATCGAGGGCCTCCGCACTGAGGCGGCCTCGAGCGAGGCGGAGTTTTGGAGTCGAGTTCGCTCGAGGGGGTCGTAGACCCTTGTGCGAGGTGGTGATCGGGGCCGAGCCCGCTCGAGGGGATCGCCGCCCTCGAGCGAGGCGGGGATCGGGCTGTTTGCTTCGGATCCTTCGACAGCTGAGTCGTAGCAGTACTTGGGCCGTGACGAGCAGTGACGGGCCGTGTCGCCCAGGTTTTGTTTGGGCCGTTGTTATCCTAACCTCTTTGGGTTTGGCGTTTTTGAGGGTGTTTATCCCGGTGGTTAGGGGACCCCTTGGGACGTCCCCGACAATCGGTTTCAATCAAAGGTCGCCGTTATCTCGGCTAGGATCAGGGGCTGCTAAACTCCTCGCCTTTCGATGCTAGTTTCTCTCGCGCGCGCCTATCCTGTGTTCGAACCGGAGCTAGCTAGAATCACATGTGTTTCTGTGGGTTTAATTACTATAGATCATACGTACCACCTCTCGATTTTCACCACTTCAATGATGCAGAGATGGCCAGTTCTTGCGCCAATACATGGAAACACAGTGTTGGAACTCGAAATGTCATTTCATCTCGATCTAGATTAGATATAAGTTTATTTTTTCTTATATGTGACAAATTTTATGGTTAAATGAAATATAATGGACGAGACTTTATAGTTATGAAGAGAGAAATGTATATACTTTGTTGACACATGTTTTAAAAAAAATCGAACAAGGCTCTGATAACCCAGAATTTATGGCAAGGTAGGACTTTTCATTCCACAGCTACAAAAGAAATATAGTCAAGAAAAATTGAAAAAAAAAGACTATTCATGGCATAGGCAAGGCTTCAAAAATTACCACTCCACCATATCATGGCAATGCTTGGTCTTGTCATTGCACACAGCCATGCAACAAACACCTATGATTGAATCCATATTGGATGATTAGCCCGCAATTTTCTTCCGATATCGGTATTTGCTCCTTTTCCATTGCCATGGGACGCGTCATGCTAGACGATACTGTACTATCTAGCAGCAACAAGGACATGATAACACAAGCTATATTTTTATTTCCATCCCATATCCTTTACTTAACATGGCGGCAGTTTATGCTTTCATCGATTAAAAGTGACTATACTTATGACTTGGATGACAACAGTAGTTATTAGGACACAACACGCGCAGGAAAAAACGCCCCCGCGTCGCCCCCGCGCAGGGCGACACGGGCGGTCCTGCCCCGGCCGCCGCCGCAACCCTCCCTCCCTCCTCTCCTCGCCGCGCCGCCGCCAGAGCCGGCCGCCGGAAGTCCGCGCGGCCTGCCGGGATGGCGGCGGCGTGGCTCCTACCGTTTTCTCCTTCCCCCTCGCGACGGGCGCGGACGTCAACGGTGAGCGAAGGGGCCGTCGCGGGCTGCACGCCGCCGCCGCCGGGGAGCCCCAATGGCCGGATCCGGCGGCTGCGCCGGTGGATCTACCGCCGGGGAGGAGTTTCGGCGTGCGGGGCGGCTTTGAAGAGCTCCGGCGGGCTGGTTGAGGCCGGCGGCGAGTCGGTGAGGCGCGCAGCCGATGGAGGGAGCTGCACATCGGGCGGTGGTGGAGCGGGATGACAAGGAGCGACATTGCTGCAGCATGAATTGTGGGGAGCGGCAGAGGCGCTGCCCGGTTGGGAATGGCTGGGACAGTGGTGCTGTCTTCTACACCTCGCGCGTGCAACAGGGATGAATGCTTCGGGCGAAAGCCATCTGACGGCGGCGTTCTCGGACGTCGCTTTCCCTCTTGGGGGCGTCTTTATGGAGCTTCATTCATGCTGCACGGGATCTCTGGGTGAAAACCCTGTCTAGTTCCTAGACGAGCAACGGCGGCGCCTTTGGCGTCGTAACCTCCTTGGAGCCGTTGTCTCTTGAGACCCGCTCGGTTTGCAACTTGTCCGGCCCACTGTCTTTGGCAGCCTCGACCGGTGCTGGCAACTCTGCCGTGTGGCAAGCGAAAGGGTGTGACTAACACATGTCGACGCGGCTATCTGTGATCAAGGGTCGTCGCTTGGGTGTCGCTCGACTGCTCGCAGCGGACCACGGCGGCCGACGTTGCTTAGCAATTGTTGGTTCGGTGTGGGACAGCGTTCAAGGATGGCGATTGTGGCAACGGCATCGGGAGACGACTCGGCCTGTAGCGGATCGCGGCGGGTAGGTCAGCATGGCTGAGCCTATTCGGTGCGCTACAACGTCAGAAGACGGCACAGGTGACAATCTTGATCTGTGGCGGCTTCATGCGGGAGGAGGTTACGTGTTGAAGTTGAGACCACGATGACGGTCTGTTGCTTTGGTGAAGTTCCTTGGAGGCGGGGCGACTATGCTCGCTATCTCGACGGCAACATAAGGAACGAGTTCGGAGCATGGAGTTGTGGCGGGCGTGGCGAGGCCCCTGCACACGAGAGAGGAGGCGTCCAGCGGCGGATGAGGCGTGGCCCCCGCGCGTTTGGTTTGCTCGGACTCGGTATTTTTCATCCCGTTGGATAGGTCCTGCTTTGTTGCAACGCTCAAGAAGGCGTCTGCCTCCATTGTTCTTTCACCAACGCCGGATCACGTCGGAGTTCCGATGGCTGCAAGGGCAGGTATGATTGGCGGAGCTGCGGTTCATTTCTCTCCGCTGTCATCTTCATGTGTAGGGCGGAGGCCGATGTGTGGTTGTGAGTGGTACCCCGCGTTGATGTTCCAATCCAACCGGGCGAGTACAGTTGTTTTTCTCTTTTCTTTTCTGTTTCCCTGTCTACGACCTTCCAGGGTCGTTGACTTGTATTTTTTTCTACTATATCAATGAAACACGCTATGACCATCTCATTTTTTGGTATGTACATTCATCTAAACCATATTCGATTAGTGTTAATATAGAGAAGTTACGGCATAACATGATTCCATAAAAAAGGCACGATTTTTCTTTTAAAACCATCATCTACCACTAAGTCATCACATACACACAAATTGATTGATTGATTAGTTAGTAAGATTTTTTCCGGTGAAACTCATCCATGTGAGTTCGAGCCACATGATGAGTGTCAATCTCTACGTCCACCGTCCGCTCATACGGATATTTTCTGTGGCACAAACACGAAATGGTTTCATCGATTAAAAGCGACTACACTGGTGATTCTTAAATTGGATGGCACCCGCAGTTATCATACAAAACTATGTTTGTGCTCTCCACTAAGGAATTTTTTTGAACCCTCGAACTATCCACGTCAGCTCCGGCCCCACCACTCCATCAGCGCCCCACCGCAGCCGCCTGCCACCCTCTCGCCTCCACGCCCGAGGCGCCGCCCCCTCGCCTCCGGGCCACCTCCTCACCTTCTCTGTCCCTTCGCCTCCACACCGCCTCTTCTTCCCACCGCCACCATGTCCCATAAAACTGCGCCCTCCCCTTGGCAGATCCAATCGGGATCGGGACTCACCATCCGCCGAGCTCTGTCGTCCCCGATTCGCCGAGCTCACTCGGAGCAAAACAACGCCACCACGAACTTCGCATCGCCAAGCCGAAGCTCCTCCGCCAGTCTTCGTCGCCATCCCATCACCGGAGTGCCGCCACCGTGGGTCACCGAGCGCCGCCGCCCCTTCGGTCCCGCCCGCGGTATCTGCCGGTTGCGGCGCCTCACGCCCTCACTCCGCCCGGCCGCCGTGCGGGGGAGCTCCTTGAGCTGCCGCTGGCCGTGGGGGCATGGCCTGCCGCCCACCATGAGGGCGCAGCCAGCTGGGACCTACGGCCGCTACCGGCGCTGGGGCTTGGCTTGGAGGCGTCGCTGCTGGTGGCAGGGAAAGGAGTGCGTGTTGGGCTGTTGAATGCGTGAGGCGAGTGGGAGATGTGACGGCTGGTGTGGGGAAGAAGATAAGGCCAGCTACAGGCCTGCAGCGGTGGTACAATTTCTGTGGCCAAGGTAAAAAAAACTATCGTTCACTGCCCAGCGTCAACACCGCATCCGAGGGACCCACGTACAAAAAAATATTGAGTGGCTGCCTCTTTCTCTATCTGATGGCCAACGTCCAATCCTGTGCATACAGCTTGGGATCCAAATTAAATTATTCTATAGTTCGAGTAGTTGATTTTAACTCTCACATATATTTTCTCTGTTTATTTATGGTTGAGTTTGGTTTGCTATTGACCCCAGGGGAAGTTAGCTATTCTCATCAGATCAAAATTAAATCATATCAGAGATTATTTCATCGTCATTCCACATTTCAATATAGTGTCCTACCCTCCAAGAAGTCATCACATTGGTAAAAAAAACGTTTTAGATCCCGCAGCAACGCGCGGGGAATCACCTAGTTACATGCTATTACCGTCTCATTTCTCTTGGAATGTACATTCATCTAGGGCAAAATAGGTAAATTGGTCCTTGAATTTTTACCTAGGGGTCAACTTAGTTCCCCACTCTTGAAAAGGTCATTTTAGTCCTCGAACTTCATCCACTGGATGGCCACGAAGGAGTGCCACGTCAGCTAGGCTACTTTAATTCATCCATAAACAAAAATGATAACCCCTGGTCTGGGCAACGGCTCCAATTACTATCTAACTGAATCAACTCGAGGCATGCATCTCGATATATTTGCATTGTGTTGATTTTACATCATAATTGTTTCGAGAGAATCACTTATGAACATTGGCTGATATGAAAGAATCGGATGCGGTACACTATACCCCTTCCTTGTTCTGCTGTAGAATAGCTGGATGTGTGGCGCGTCTACTTGGCTGTCCAACTCAGACGAGGGACGAAATTGAACTAGAAACCTAAAGTTTGAGGACTAAATCGGCCTTTTCAAAAATTGAGGAACGAAGTTGACCTCTAGACAAAAGTTGATGGACCAATTTATCTATTTTGCCTTCATCTAAACTGTATTCGAGTAGTGTTATCGTAGGGAAGTTACTGCATACCGTGATTTTATAAAGAAAAAGGCATGGTTTTTCTTCTAACGCCACCATCTATCGCCACGAGGATCATCACATACACACAAATTGATTGATAATAGATTGGTAAAACTCGCAATTTGGGTCCCTGCATGAGTGTCGATCTCGACATCCACTGTCCGCTCGTACGGATATTATTTTCTACTGTAGAAACACGAACAAGTGGATTTTTCTACTGTACAAACACGATCAAGGCCGAAATTTCCACGGTACGTACCGATGCCCACCATCGTCGGTTGCCGTGCAACGCGCCGCCCTAATCCCCGTACGTACGGGGGACGGCGAGAGATACATACATACGGTGGCCGTGACGGGATCGCGGAGTCGAGGGGTAGAACCGTCCCGTCCGCGCGGGCAACCACGGGCCGTTGCCGCGCCCTGGCACGCACGAGGCAGGCAGATTCAGGTCCCGTCGCGTCTCCTCTCCTCGAGTCGAGTCGAGTCCACTCCTCCACTCCGTTCCATCCAGCCCCGCCCCGCACCCGCACCCACTCCTCCCTTCTGCCTCCAACTCCAACTCCCCCCGCGCTGCCTGCCACCCAGCCAGCCCGCCAGCCCGGTGGGTGGGTCTCCCTCTCCCCCTCGCCTCCTCGGTGGTTGCCTCCGCCCCCTCCCCCATCTCGCTCGCACTCCCTCTCCACCCCCCCGCGGCGATGGCGCGCCCGCTCCCGCACTGCTGACCCGCCTCACCCGCTGGTTGCCTGGCTGGTACCGGTAGCCGGTAGGTAGGTGGGCGGTCGCAGGCAAGCCGCGGGCGACCCGTGCGGGATCTCGCCGCGGATCTGCGCGGCGCGATGGAGGACGGCGAGCCCGCCGCCGCGCCGGCGGTTGTGGTGGTGGAGAATGGGGCGGCGGCCGTGGAGGCCGACGGCCACGAGGCGGCGGCCGCGGAGGGGGACGCCGCCGGCGATCGGGAGGATCTCGCGCCCGCGCAGGACGCGGCGGATGCCGGATCTGAGGCCACCGACCCGCCTGTAGCGCCGGCGGCCGAGGAGGCGGCGCCGGCCAAGACGCCGGCGGCCAAGGTGAGAATTCCGCTCCTTTCGTTCGACCACCGCGCGTGCGGGTGTAGTGTGCCTGACCGCCGGGTGTCGCGGCTCCGTGTGCAGAAGGCTGGATCCGGGGACGCGCCCAAGAAGGGAGGGAAGTTGCTGCCCAACGGCAAGGTGCCCGCCGCCGCGGCGGCCAAGGGGAGGAAGCCCGGCGTCCTCTCGCAGAGCGCCTCCTTCCCGTCGCGGGGGCCGGCCGCCAAGAAGGCCGCCGCCACAGCAGTGGCTACCACGCCCAAGCAAGCCACCAAGGGTGCCGTGGCCAACGGATCAGACGCGGCGTCAGGTTAGTGTTAGTTTCTGTTTGCTCTTTGCTTCGACAGCGATGGAGGAGTGCGTGCTGTCGGATTCTAACCGGATTGTCGGGGCGGGAACGAATTGATTGCAGGACGGCTGGCGGAGAAGAAGGCAGGCTCGGCGGCGGCCCGGACGCCTGTCGTTGCTCGCCGGTCCATGGTAAAGATGATCATTCCTTGACTGATCTGCTACTTGAAGTTGGCATCTTTGTTGCCTATTTTTAGTTGCATTGCGGTAAGACTTGGTCCAATTCTCTTTTGACTTGTTATTAGCCTCTCAAGTCTGGATCAGTGGATGCGGCGCCGCCAAAGGATGCAACTCCTGCAGTCCAAGAGTAAGTGCTGGACCACTGCCAATCCAGATTTAGGCCGCGTGTGTTTCCGTCTTAATTTTAGTTGTACAATCTTTAAGTAGAATGGGCGCCAATCCATATTTGGGCTGTGTGTCTTTTCCCTTTTTGCGTAGTATTTTCAGTTATCGTCTCTGAGTTGAAACGCGCCATTAATGTTGGTTATTTGGACATTCTATCTTGACCACATTTCGCATGCTTACTGGAAATGATCCAATCAATGCTGTTGTCGCACTAGATTGGCTAATCAGAACCGTTATGGATTTGGGTTTCGTCGAAAGCTTGGCGTTTTCAGTTATTGTCTCTAGATACAATGTGCTATCAATGTGGGTTGTTTGGGCTATATGTGTCTTCACCTTATTTTTTATGCTTATCAGAAATTACTTAATTAATATTGTCGTCAAGCTCGTTGATCTAAGCAGAACAGTTATGAATTTATGGTTTTTATGTTTCCATTGGATGAATTTTTTAATATCGGATAACAGGTCCCATGAGAACACTGCAAAACCATTGAAACAGACGCAGCCAGGGAAGCTAGAGGACGATGTGCGCTCCACCACATCGTAAGAAATTCTTCATGGTCCAGTAAATCACGTATTTATTCTTCCCGGTTTTATAATACAAAATGCCGCCATTTGGCGTTGTGTTGCAGGAGTACCAACACTCCCCGTGCAGCAGCTCGCAAGAGTGCTGCTGCTGGTTTTAGTTTCAGACTAGAGGAGCGTGCTGAGAAGAGAAAGGAGGTGAGCATTGATTTCTATGGTGGTGGTGGCATTGTATAGTAATTTGTATTGCATATTTTGTCGTGTTTTCCTTTTCTTTTACTGAAGGTCCTTTGTTGTTCCTTAATCTCGCAGTTCTTCCAGAAGCTTGAAGAGAAAATCCATGCAAAGGAACTCGAACGGACAAATTTGCAAGAAAAATCTAAGGTGAGAGTTGCTTCCATATTATTTGCATAAAACCTTTTGGATATTTGCATGATTCCGTTTTGAAATTAATCTATACACAACCAGGAGAGCCAAGAGGCTGAAATTAAACTGCTGAGGAAGAGCCTGACATTTAAAGCGACACCTATGCCAAGCTTTTACAAGGAGCAGCCACCTAAAGTTGAGTTGAAAAAGGTGAGTTGATTCACTTGATGTACTGAGGTTTGTGTATATATTCAAAAATAAATGGTGATAAGTTTCCATGCGCATTATGTCCTTGTAATTTGTGAACAGTCTTTTCCTCATAAGTATATCCTTGCAAACTGTCAACTATTCCTCCATTTTTACTAGAACACCCCCTCCCCCCAAGGATATGTTTGCTGAGACATGCTCAATGGAGGACGGCGAGCCCGCCGCGGCCGCGCCGGCAATACTTTGAGACCTAAGAATTTGAAAGCCACAGTAACTAACTGCATGTATTATTTTGACAAGGATGGTACATTAGATTTAACTGGAATATATTCCCGTTGTCTCGTAATATAAAAGGCAGAATATGTTTTCATTGGAGATGGTAAATACGAATGCATATTATAAATCTAGCACAATGAGATGTTTATATAATTTATATGATGCATAGCTGCATTTTGAGCACCTTTATTCTGCTGCAATGACTGTTCATTGTGGTTACTTTACTGCTTTGTGCTTTCTTTTGCTGCCATAATCACTTATTTTCATTGTTGTTATGTTTAAGGAGATTTCGGTTGTGCATTGAATTTGATATAGTCGTATGTATAGTAAACTTTGTTTGGTGCCACATATACAGTTCCTGTTTTATAGTAAACTTTGTTTGGTGCTGCATATACAGTTCATGTTGTAAACATTAAAGGCTTGTAAAGTACAAAATGAAATAACTAGTGTACAACTTTGAGGGCTCCATTTTAGGTCTCTGAGTGATTAATGAGTTTTTCTTACAAGATTATACCTTTCGCATTTCTTTCATGTATTTCATTAACTGAATTATTATTGAATCTGTTATCAGATAATAGTTAAGATTTGCAGTTGGTGAATTGCCTTAATGTAGACTGACATATTCTTGTCCACGATATGTATAGTAGTGAAGTCAGCCCTTCCATCTCACAAGAAGTTACAATATTGGAAGTGACAAAACTTGTTTCTCGCTACAAGTAGCTCAAATCATTCATGTTTCAGATTCTAGTAAACAATTTGTCATTTCTCCAATGTATGTATGGTTTCGCATTATAGTTGAAATCCACTTTCTTATATAATGATATTTCAATGTGTTTGTTTGTGTGCATATCTGCTAGGTTGGATGAAAAATTAAGCTT
>OAMR01000015.1:4680385-4690745 GCA_900205405.1 Echinochloa crus-galli | reverse complement strand
CTTTCCTCCTGTCTCTTATACACATCTTAAATTAGTTAAGAAATTGGGATTTCTTTGGGCTTGATCCATGGCTATGGTTAGAATCAAATTGAGACATGATTGCTATGGTAAACATGTGGTCTCATGCGCATAGAAGCTTATGGACAAGTTATTCACCAAAGATAACATACATGAAGATATTGAAGATATTTCAAGCTAATTGAAGACATGGGTTTCAATATGGTATTCATGATGATGCAATACAAAGTGGATCTCAATGTGGCTAGATATGGTGAAAGGGATTGAGCTAGATGGAAGTGTCCAGGTACCAAGCAAAGAGAATGGCAAGTTGGTCTTGTAGCCGAGGGACTTTGCTAGGGTGAAGACTAGCATCATAGTTTGGTCTCTATGCACTCATCAAGCCTTACGAGTGAAGCTATGCAATGCATCTAATTCTTTTAGATCATATATATTGGAAAGGCTTATGAATTGGTCCATACTCTTGGAAATTCTAAGCCTAGCTCAAGATTGGATTTGCTCAAGCAAGAAAAGAATGTTGAAGCCCTCAAAGTGAGAATGATCATGTATGGCATCGCTCAAGTGAAAGATTTATTTGTTATTTATTTTCTTGAGTATAGGAATGCCGTACTGTCAAGAGGGATGCAACATTAGTTGATTGACAACACCAAAAGTGCTCTTAGATCAACCCTTGGGAGATAGCCTTGAGAGAAAAACACCTTGGGGACTTAGTGTGCTGCCTTGACCCAAACCGGTCTGACCGGTTTGGGAAACCGGTCTGACCGGTTTCCAACGGCTATAACGGCTAGTTTGGGAGTTTGGGGGTATTTATACCCCTTGGCCCTCTCCTTTGAGGGCTGCTGGTTCATTTGCCTTCCTTGGTCGTCCAAAGCCATCTGAAGCACCAGCGAGCTCTCCCCAAACCTCTCTTTGTGAGAGTTGATTGATTTGTTCATATCTTTGGATTTGGGTTGAGAGAGATATTGTGTGTGAGCTAGAGAAAGCTTGTTAGAGCTAGTTGCAACAGCAAAGAGTGAATCCATAGCTTGAGCACTTGCGGTGAAGTCTAGCAACCTTTGAAGCATTTGTTACTCTTGGAGGTGAAGCCTCCTAGACGGCTAGGCGTCACCGGTGAGCTACGTTGTAGTAAGCCGCGGATCGTTTGTATAGGCCGGCCTTGCCTCCTTCGTGGAAAAGGGTCACAAGTTAGTGGAACCGAGGAAAGTGGCTTGGAGTGGATAAGCCCGCCTTTCGTAGGCCCTCAACGGAGAGTAGGATTCACCTTGTCTTTGTGACGGCCTTTGTGGCATTGGTGAATCCGAACTTCGGGAAACAAATCATCGTGTCTCTCTATTGGTTTGCCTCACAAGTTCAATTCTAGCATTTATATTTGCTTCCGCTTCGATCTACTTGGTTGTGCTCTACTTGTATGCAGGGACCTTGTGAACCTGCTAGAAATCATCTATAGGAGCTACAAAACAAGTTTGGTTTGTGCTGGAACTCGTAGAGGGGATAATTGCTTAATTGCGTGTTTCTGCCACAAACCGGTCTGACCGGTTTGGTAAACCGGTCTGATCGCTTTTCTACTGGTTTTGAGTTACCCGTGCATTTTGGGAACCGGTCTGACCGGTTTAGGTACTAACAGTGGAAAAAGTTTTGTAAATTGCAGATTCACCCATTCACCTCCCTCTAGGTGACATCAAGATCCTTTCAACCATGGTTGTTAAGGATGACAAGACAACGTGTGAAAACCCTCTCGAATCGATCAGCATTATCGCCAATCAAGAACAAAAAAAAATGTTGTAACAATGATCCGAACCCCAGCCGCTGTTCACCGGATCACATCAACCAAAGGCTAGGATCTCGTTCAATCCCAGCCGTAGAGACCAACGACGAAGCTGCCACCACCGCCGCACGAATCTCGAGCAGCGTGCCATGTGTTCCCCCAAAAGCCAATTTTTTGCCACGCCCCCCATCTTCTTTCTCCACCCGGCGTCCTCCCGCTCGCCCGCGCCGCGCCGGTTGTTGCCCCCCACTTTCTCCCCAAAAAACCCGACCGCCCCCAACCCAAAACCTCCGTGCCCGCGAGGCGAGGCGAGTCTTCCGCCGCACGCCGCCGCCGCCTGCCCTCCCCGGCCGTGGCCTCCTCCCACCTATCCCTCTTCTCCGCATCCTGTAGGCGGTGGCGCCGGGGCCTGGATTGGGCGGGGGAATCAAGAACCGCGCCCTGCTCCCATTAGAACCCTAGTCCCTCACCACCATCCTATCCGCGCCGGGAATCCGCCGGGGATCCGGAAATCTGCCGCCTTTCGGTCCCCCGAGCCCCGGGAGATCCGGGTTCCGCTGCCGCGTCGGAGATGGTGAGTGCGTCCCTCCACCCTCCTCCTCCGCGGGAGATTTGGCGCGCCGGTTCTTGATTCTTGGTTTCCGGCCTGAGCATTCGTTTTCTTGTGTTTTCTTGGGCGCAGTCGTCGGACATCCGGAAATGGTTCATGAAGTCGGACAAGAACGCGGCCTCACGAGCCGCCGAAGGCACCGCCACCTCAAAGCCCGCCGGGGCCGCGGCCGAGAAGAAGAAGCCGGTGCTCAGCATTCCGGAGAAGAAGGCGGCGCCTTCATTGGTAGGATTCTGGCCCTAATTGTTGTGATTGGTTCCGCCTTGTGTTCGTGGGCTCTTTAGATGTGTTTGGTTGGTTCAGGCATTGTTGTGTGGTACACGATGTTGTGGATTGTGGGACGGTTATTCAGTTTTGATCAATGTGTGCATTGCAGCAACCAATAGGAGTGTATGTCCTATCGCAATCCTGGATTATTGTGCTTAATTTCTCACTATGGTTGCCGTTTTTTATCCAAACAAATGGTAAATGACAATGGCCTAGACATTAGGATCTTTGTGAAAGTTGTGGAATGTTTTGGCATATCAGTAAGTTATATTCGATTATTCATTCTTGACTAGGCTCTTTGAGTTCCTTAATACTAAATCTATGGTATCTGCACCATATAATATAACAAATCAGCTATCCATCCACTTATGCTGGTTGTGTTGTAGCCTCACCCTGGCTGGTTTGTTTCGCCAACTAACTGATTTCTTCTCCAATTATCATTGTCCTGCAATATTTGATGCTCCGTAAGTTTCTGACATTATTAATGCTGCATCCTGGATTAAATAGGCGTCTTGCGATCATGATAGTTCTGCTAGAAGGAAGACAAGCAAGTACTTTGGGTCGAAAACAGAAAAGGACTCGGATGTTGAAATGGCAGATGCTGCTGCGGGAAAAAGTGCTGAGAAGACTGCGCCTAAAAGGAGACTTCAGAAATCCAGCAATGAACTCAAGGATGACAGCAAGCCTTTGCCAGCAAAGAAAATGTCCAAGGCTGACGAAGATGACGACGACGACTTTGTGGCACCTTCAAAAAAGAAAACTCCAGTCAAGCCACCACCATCAAAGAAGCCTAAGGTTGAATCTAATGCTGAAGCCCCTGGAAAGGCTACTGGTATTGATGATGGTGAAGAGGAGGACATGATGGATGAAGATGCCAAGACCCCTTCGAAAGGAGCTGGAAGGGGAAGGGGAGGAAGAGGAGGAGGAGGAGGAGCCCCTGGTGGGAGAGGTAGAGGAGGGGGTGGTAGAGGTTTCATGAATTTTGGTGAGAGGAAGGATCCTCCTCACAAAGGAGAAAAGGTAAGTTTAATATCATTGTCAATGTTTTCTGGAAGACTAAAAAGTCCAATCCCAAACTGTTTATTATATCTTCTGCAATTTGTAGGAGGTTCCAGAGGGTGGCCCTGACTGTTTATCTGGTCTGACATTTGTCATAAGTGGTACCCTTGACAGGTGCTTTTATTTTTATTCCTTAATATTCAGTACGTAGTTTATGTTTTATGATCATGCAATGGCCAATGAGTTAGTATTGGAAACTTTAAAGTGTCCAGATTTAGATGATCCTGACAGAAAATCATCATAATTTTCCGTTTACTTGCAGTCTTGAACGTGAGGAAGCGACCGATCTAATTAAGCGTTATGGAGGCCGTGTAACTGGCTCTATTAGTAAAAAGACGGTATGTATATCAGGGTACCTTTTTCTGAAATTATTAATGCTCTTTACGTATTGATTTTGCTGTGCTTACCGACAGAGTTACTTGTTGGTTGATGAAGACATTGGTGGAGTGAAATCTAACAAAGCAAAGGACCTGGGGTATTGCTTGTTATTGTTTTATGAAAAGAATAAGTTGTGAATTCATTATTTTGTTATTTCCATACGCCATTTTCATACGTGTATGCACTTTTTTTGCAGCGTCTCATTCTTGACCGAAGATGGTTTATTTGATTTAATCCGGAAATCGAAGCCTGCAAAGGCTTCTGTAGACAAACATCAAAGCAACAATGGTTCTGAAAAGCTGCAGAAATCACAGACAAAGGGCTCTCCAGCTAAAGTTGAAAAACGAGGTACACTGAAACTTCCAAGTTCTGATCCTTCTGTAGTTGGATAACATGCTGTGGGATCCTGCTGAGCATAACATAATACACCAGTTTGTCAAGGACTCAAATTTGCTTGAATTTGATTGTCTGAGGCATGGCTTTTATGTTCAGTGTATTTCTAACTTTATCATTGTGGATGTTGATCCTACTGTGTTTCTTGCATCCATTGGTGAATCGAACTCATTACCATCTGTTTCCCCCCCTGATTTTAGTGTTTCTCATGTTAATATGTTATTTGTACTTCGTTTGAAATGTTCAGCTGAGGCAAGTGCTGTTGACAAAAGTATTGCTTCAAAGGGTACAATTGCAAGTGCCTCTGCTGGCAACCAAAAGGCCAAGACTATTGACCGTGGTTCCATGCAATGGACAGAAAAATATCGGCCAAAAGTTCCGAATGACATAGTTGGCAACCAATCAATGGTGAGTAGTTATGTTTTTTGGTTATGCTGGTTGTATTGATTTGTGCATCGATGATTTATTATGAACTTCCTACATAGGTCAAACAACTCCATGATTGGTTGAAAAGTTGGGACACACAATTCCTTCATTCTGGCCAAAAGGGCAAGGGAAAGAAGCAAGCTGATAGTGGAGCCAAAAAGGCTGTGTTGTTGAGTGGACCTCCGGGTATTGGTAAGACTACAACTGCAAAAGTTGTTAGTCAGATGCTTGGACTGCAGGCCATTGAGGTGTTTCTCTACTCTTGCACTTTTCGTTCGTTATTTACCAATCAAACCTGAATTCAAACAAAAATTTCCGTGAGTAGGTAAATGCAAGTGATAGCCGTGGTAAAGCAGACTCCAAGATCGAGAAAGGTGTTGGGGGCAGCACATCAAATTCTGTCAAAGAGCTTATTAGCAATGCAACTCTGAATTATAGTGACACTCGGTCAGTATTACAGCATGGATCATGAACCCTTTTGGCTTTTTGTATTTTATATTTTTATTTTTTTCATATATTTTGTTTATTTATTATATATTGATTGTGCAACAATTTCACAGGTTAAAACATCCTAAAGCTGTACTAATCATGGATGAAGTTGATGGTATGTCAGCTGGAGACAGAGGGGGTGTTGCTGATCTTATTGCTAGCATCAAGATATCCAAGATTCCTATCATCTGCATTTGTAATGACCGTTATAGCCAGAAATTGAAGAGCCTTGTCAATTACTGCCTGATGCTCAATTTCAGAAAACCAACAAAACAGCAGGTTATTTCTTGCCACCTTCATTTCCAGTGAGGCGGTGACCTTCAGAATTACTATGATACCGTGGATTACAAAAAACTAGCACCCGTGCAATCTAGTTTAGCCTGCAGCTATTCATGTTATCTAGGAAGCAAATCTGTATTTGGTGTCTTTGAGTGTAAAATTGATTGGTTATTCATTAGGTTTATGGTGCAACTTACTGTGACTATGACCTTCTTACCATCATTGCTCTTTTGTGTACAAATGTCCCTAATCGATAGAAAACCTGGCCATTTAGCTGTCAGAAATTGCATATCAACTACTATGTTCTTTCTGTTGTAATTTGTGTCACCTGCTTAGTGCTTACATATACGGTTGCGTGATCATTAAGAGGAAGAACTATTGATATTCTACCTGTGACTTGAATGTTCCTTTGCTTTTTCTTGGTTCTAACTTCTTTATTCAACAGATGGGTAAGAGATTGATGGAAATTGCTAGAAAGGAGGGTATTCAAGCTCAAGAGGTATGCTTTATATCTTCTCCAGAGTTTGTGCTTCTAAACTTACAAAACTTTGAAAATGAAATTAGTAGAAGCAGACCGATAACATAAAAAAATACACTTGTAATTTCTCTTTTTTGTTTTTCTAGGCTCGTGCTTTGTTTTCTCCTTGTGGTTCTCTGATAAGTAGAGTTTCCAGGTTCTGCTGCTAATATGTGGTTTTTTGTTGTTATAGAATGCAATGGAAGAGCTTGCTGAGAGAGTTCATGGGGATATTCGCATGGCACTTAACCATTTGCAGTATATGAGCCTCTCCCAGTCTGTAGTCAAATATGATGATATACGGGAGCGTCTTAATAGCAGTGCAAAGGATGAAGATATTTCTCCTTTTACAGCTGTTGACAAGTATTTTCCTTTCTTTAGTAGTGTTCTACATCCAAATATAACTACCGAGTTATTTTTATCTTTTTCCTTGATATTCTTTTCTTAGATCTCTAGTGTTTTATTGACTAATGTGCAAGTGGATAATTAGTTTCAGACTGGATGAATGAGAATTTATGCTAAGTGTTGCATTCATTTATATTGAAATGTGTTGACGAAAGGTGCACATGAATCCTCACTGGATGTTTTTCCAAAGGAGAAAAAAGCTTGTGTCTGTACTAGCTAGCTACCCTTGAGGATTATGTTATTTTAATTTGGAAAAATACATTTTTTGGTAAACGCTATACATGAAGTACCTCTCAACTGGACTGGACAATCCACAACTGCAATCCTTGTACTCATGCAGATCTAGGAACCGTCTTGCTTCCTATAAACTGCTAATTTGTTCTTTATTGGAATCTTTGACTGCTTGCTCTCTGCTATTGAATTAATGCCAGAGGGTTACAGTTCCTTGAGCTTTGGACTGACTTATGCTTCTTTTTTTCTCTTGTGCGTTTCTGCCTACTGTATATTATTCATGGATTTTCATTTATCTTTCAGACTATTTGGTTTCAATGGTGGGAGATTGCGGATGGATGAGAGAATTGATTTTGGCATGAGTGATCCTGATTTAGTTCCCCTGATTATCCAGGTACAGAGTACTGATGGAAATCCTCGTATAAATGTTAATTCTACCGTATTATCTATTCTGAGATCATACTCTGAGTCGAGTACTCCGATTTTCTTACAATATACTGCATGCTAGCTATTTATTTTTATACTAACTGCAGTGTCACAGCTTGCATAATAGCTTGTAAGGTTGGATGCTTTCATGAGAATTAAATGGTTGTCTTTGTTAATTCTGAAGAGACTTCTAGCCTTTTGTTGCTATGTCTGTGTTTGTCAAATCAATGTGTATCGGAACTGCCTAAACATGCATTTAGGACTATTTTGGCTATTACCTTTTGTATTGCTATGATTTTAGTCCAGTATTGTTGAATTCTGTTAGTTTGAGTTTACAGTTCATGATTTACATGGATCAACATATTATCTTTTCTTTTTCTGCTGTTGCCCGCTTAAATATGTCTTGGAAACCACAATGCAAGTGAAATTCACACGTAAAAATGTTGCCCCATTGTAGGAAAATTATATCAATTATCGGCCTAACACCATTGGGAAGGATGAAAGCGGAGTTAAAAGAATGAATGCTCTTGCCCGTGCTGCTGAATCTATAGCAGATGGTGATCTTGTTAATGTACAAATAAGAAGATATCGACAGTGGCAGTTGTCGCAGGCTGCTTGTTTTGCTTCATCTATAGTACCGTAAGTATTTATTAGGCACATGGTTTATATTATATGATGGTGCTAGTATCGATTTATTTTGATTTTTCTAACCTCTTCCTCATTTTCCAGTGCTGCTTTCATGCATGGGAACAGAGAAATCCTTGAAGCGGTAAAGTTCAAACCCTAACTGTAGATTGTGTTTAGTGTAGTTTACTTTTTATTAGGTCTAAATTTGGTGACAAATAAATTGTCAGGGTGAGCGGAATTTTAATAGGTTTGGTGGATGGTTGGGTAAGTACTCGACGACTAACAAAAACAGAAGGCTACTGGAAGATGTTCACAGTCATATTCTTGCGTCCCAGCAAGCAAACTTGGACAGGTAGTTATGATGACTTGTGATTTTATTGTCACATATCTGACTCATTATGTTGCTGATATGATATAGTGAATTTACCTGTTTTCTTATCTGGTCACGTTCTGAATCTGCGCTTAGTACACATATTTGGGTGCAAACACCAGCTGTCTTTTCTAGTTTTAGATTAGATATGGCTTTGAATGCTATCTATTTGTGCATGGTTTTTTGTCAGCGTTATAACTCTGAATAATTGAATGATGTTCAAACTTGATATTCATTATGTTTATTGTGAATCTTTTTTATAATTCTTATGAACTGCAGGGAAACGTTGAGGTTGGATTATCTTACTCTTCTCTTGAGACAGCTGACTGACCCACTGAAAACAATGCCAAAGGTTGGTTTTCATCTTGTGCTTTGTGAATGGACTAGACCTTTCCTTTTGTTCCGTCATTATTGATTCCATTGTTATAATAATCTCCAGAGCAATTAGGTGTTATGGAATTGGTCCCAACTTTGTTGGACTGGTCTTGAAAATTGAAATGCCACACAACTGATGAGCCATGTGATTAAATTATTCTTTTAACAACTTTCACAGAGATGAGAAATAAGACCAACCTTAAAAGTATTCTATGCATACTTCTGCACTCGTTCAAGCAGACTTGTCACGTATTGGAACTGCATATCTTAAAACTTGGGATTCTGATTCATTTTTTGGTTTATTTGTTTGGGAAATCTGTGAAACTATTGTTCACGCTATGCAGAATCATGAAGTTGGTCATTAACCTACCATTAGCTCTAATTTTGTATTGCATTAATCTCAAATACTATTTATTTGAGCAATCTGCTGGAAATTTTATATTTTCTTCATCCAGGATGAAGCTGTTCAAAAGGTGGTGGAGTTTATGGATACCTACTCTGTCACCTGCTTACATATACGGTTGCATGATCATTAAGAGAAAGAACTATAGATGTTCTACCTGTGACTTTAATGTTCCTTTTGCTTTTTCTTGGTTCTAACTTCTTTATTCAACAGATGGGTAAGAGATTGATGGAAATTGCTAGAAAGGAGGGTATTCAAGCTCAAGAGGTATGCTTTATATCTTCTCCAGAGTTTGTGCTTCTAAACTTACAAAACTTTGAGAATGAAATTAGTAGAAGCAGACCGATAACATTAAAGAAATTTACACTGGCAATTTCTCTTTTTTGTTTTTCTAGGCTTCTGCTCTGTTTTCTCCTTGTGGTTCTCTGTTAAGTAGACTTTACAGGTTCTGCTGCTAATATGTGGTATTCTGCTATTATAGAATGCGATGGAAGAGCTTGCTGAAAGAGTTCATGGGGATATTCGCATGGCACTTAACCATTTGCAGTATATGAGCCTCTCCCAATCTGTGGTCAAATATGATGATATACGGGAGCGTCTTAATAGCAGTGCAAAGGATGAAGATATTTCTCCTTTTACAGCTGTTGACAAGTAATTTCCTTTCTTTAGCAATGTCGGACATCCAAATATAACTACGGAGTTATTTTTTATCTTTTTCCTTGATATTCTTTTCTTAGATCTCTAGTGTTTTATTGACTAATGTGCAAGTGGATAATTAGTTTCAGACTGGAAGAATGAGAGTTTATGCTAAGTGTTGTGTTCATTTATATTGAAATGTGTTGACGAAAGGTGCACATGAATCCTCACTGGATGTTTTTCCAAAGGAGAAAAAAGCTTGTGTCTGTACTAGCTAGCTACCCTTGAGGATTATGTTATTTTAATTTGGAAAAATACATTTTTTGGTAAACGCTATACATGAAGTACCTCTCAACTGGACTGGACAATCCACAACTGCAATCCTTGTACTCATGCAGATCTAGGAACCGTCTTGCTTCCTATAAACTGCTAATTTGTTCTTTATTGGAATCTTTGACTGCTTGCTCTCTGCTATTGAATTAATGCCAGAGGGTTACAGTTCCTTGAGCTTTGGACTGACTTATGCTTCTTTTTTTCTCTTGTGCGTTTCTGCCTACTGTATATTATTCATCGATTTTCATTGATCTTTCAGACTATTCGGTTTCAATGGTGGGAGATTGCGGATGGATGAGAGAATTGATTTTGGCATGAGTGATCCTGATTTAGTTCCCCTGATTATCCAGGTA
>OAMR01000015.1:4657634-4679048 GCA_900205405.1 Echinochloa crus-galli | reverse complement strand
AACTGCTAGTTTGTTCTTTATTGGGGTCTTTGACAGCTTGCTCTCTGTTATTAAATTAATGTCAGAGGCTTTGGCTTACAGTTCCTTGAGGTTTTGAGTGTCTTGTGCTTCTTTTTTCTCTTGTGCGTTTCTGCCTACTGTATATTATTCATGGATTTTCATTTATCTTTCAGACTATTTGGTTTCAATGGTGGGAGATTGCGGATGGATGAGAGAATTGATTTTGGCATGAGTGATCCTGATTTAGTTCCCCTGATTATCCAGGTAAGGAGTACTGATGGCAATCCTCTATATATTTAATTCTACCGTATTCTCTATTCTGAGATCATACTCTGAGTAGAGCACTCCAAATTTCTTCCAATATACTGCATGCTAGCTATTTATTTTTATACTAACTGCAGTGTCACAGCTTGCATAATACGGAGTAGCTTGAAAGCTGGATGCTTGCATTCATGAGAATTAAATGGTTCTCTTTGTTAATTCTGAAGAGAATTCTAGCCTTTTGTTGCTATGTCTGTGTTTGTCAAATCAATGTGTATAGGAACTACGCTAACATGCATTTGGGACTTTTTTTGGCTATTACCTTTTGTATTGCTATGATTTTAGTCCAGTATTGTTGAATTCTGTTAGTTTGAGTTTACAGTTCATGATTTACATGGATCAACATATTATCTTTTCTTTTTCTGCTGTTGCCCGCTTAAATATGTCTTGGAAACCACAATGCACGTGAAATTCACATGTAAAAATGGTGCCCCATTGTAGGAAAATTATATCAATTATCGGCCTAACACCATTGGGAAGGATGAAAGTGGAGTTAAAAGAATGAATGCTCTTGCCCGTGCTGCTGAATCTATAGCAGATGGTGATCTTGTTAATGTACAAATAAGAAGATATCGACAGTGGCAGTTGTCACAGGCTGCTTGTTTTGCTTCATCTATAGTACCGTAAGTATTTATTAGGCACATGGTTTATATTATATGATGGTGCTAGTATTGACTAACCTCTTCCTCATTTTCCAGTGCCGCTTTCATGCATGGGAACAGAGAAATCCTTGAAGTGGTAAAGTTCAAACCCTAGCAGTAGATTATGTTTAGTGTAGTTTACTTTTATCAGGACTAAATTTGTGACAAATAAATTGTCAGGGTGAGCGAAATTTTAATAGGTTTGGTGGATGGTTGGGTAAGTACTCGACGACTAACAAAAACAGAAGGCTACTTGAAGATGTTCACAGTCATATTCTTGCATCCCAGCAAGCAAACTTGGACAGGTAGTTATGATGACTTGTGATTTTATTGTCACATATCTGACTCATTATGTTGCTGATATGATATTGTTAAGTTACCTGTTTTCTTATCCGATCATGTGCTGAATCTGCTCTTAATATGCATATTTGGGGTGCAGACCCCAGCTGTCTTTTCTAGTTTTAGGTTAGATATGGCTTTGAATCCTATCTTTTTGTGCATGGTTTTTTGTCAATGTTGTAACTCTGAATAATTGAATGATTTTTTTTTTGAAAACAATTGAATGATGTTCAAACTTAAGTGATATTCATTATGTCTTATTGTGAATCTTTTTTATAATTCTTGAGAACTGCAGGGAGACATTGAGGTTGGATTATCTTACTCCTCTCTTGAGACAGCTGACTGACCCACTGAAAACAATGCCAAAGGTTGGTTTTCATCTTGTGCTTTGTGAATGGACTACAGGACTAGCCCTTTCCTTTTGTTCCGTCATTATTGATTTTATTGTTATAATAATCTCCAGGGCAATTGGGTCTTGTGGAATTGGTCCCAACTTTTGTTGGATTAGTCTTGAAAATTGAAATGCCACACAACTGATGAGCCATGTGATTAAATTCTTCTTTTAACAACTTTCACAGAGATGAGCAATAAGACTAACCGAAAACGTATTCCATGCCTACTTCTGCACTCATTCAAGCACACTTGTCACATATCAGAACTGCATAGCTTAAAAGTTAGGATTCTAATTTATTTTTTGGTTTATTTGTTTGGGAAATCTGTGAAATTATTGTTCACACTATGCAGAACCATGAAGTTGGTCATTAACCTACCATTAGCTCTAATTTTGTATTGCATTAATCTCAAATACTATTTATTTGAGCAATCTAGTAAAAATTTTATATTTGCTTCATCCAGGATGAAGCTGTTCAAAAGGTGGTGGAGTTTATGGATACCTACTCTCTAAGCCAGGAAGACTTTGACACGATTGTGGAAATATCCAAATTTAAGGTTGGTAACATTATCATCACCTCATCAGCACAGTGCAAAATTACTAGCTAAATTCCTACTGAAACTGAAAATTCTCAGTGCAAATGCAAAAATAATTGTCACCATTCAAGGGAATGGTCATGTAAACATGACATTAGACGGAATAAGCATCAAACTGTTTCTAGAATAACTACCAACCTTAAATTTGGATATTTCCACAATCGTGTCAAAGTCTTCCTGGCTTAGAGAGTAGGTATCCATAAACTCCACCACCTTTTGAACAGCTTCATCCTGGATGAAGCAAATATAAAATTTTTACTAGATTGCTCAAATAAATAGTATTTGAGATTAATGCAATACAAAATTAGAGCTAATGGTAGGTTAATGACCAACTTCATGATTCTGCATAGCGTGAACAATAGTTTCACAGATTTCCCAAACAAATAAACCAAAAAATGAATCAGAATCCCAAGTTTTAAGATATGCAGTTCCAATACGTGACAAGTCTGCTTGAACGAGTGCAGAAGTAGGCATAGAATATTTTTACGGTTAGTCTTATTTCTCATCACTGTCAAAGTTGTTAAAAGAAGAATTTAATCACATGGCTCATCAGTTGTGTGGCATTTCAATTTTCAAGACTAATCCAACAAAAGTTGGGACCAATTCCACAAGACCCAATTGCCCTGGAGATTATTATAACAATAAAATCAATAATGACGGAACAAAAGGAAAGGGCTAGTCCTGTAGTCCATTCACAAAGCACAAGATGAAAACCAACCTTTGGCATTGTTTTCAGTGGGTCAGTCAGCTGTCTCAAGAGAGGAGTAAGATAATCCAACCTCAATGTCTCCCTGCAGTTCTCAAGAATTATAAAAAAGATTCACAATAAGACATAATGAATATCACTTAAGTTTGAACATCATTCAATTGTTTTCAAAAAAAAAATCATTCAATTATTCAGAGTTACAACACTGACAAAAAACCATGCACAAATAGATAGCATTCAAAGCCATATCTAATCTAAAACTAGAAAAGACAGCTGGTGTTTGCACCCAAATATGTGTACTAAGCGCAGATTCAGAACGTGACCAGATAAGAAAACAGGTAAATTCACTATATCATATCAGCAACATAATGAGTCAGATATGTGGCAATAAAATCACAAGCCACCACAACTACCTGTCCAAGTTTGCTTGCTGGGACGCAAGAATATGACTGTGAACATCTTCCAGTAGCCTTCTGTTTTTGTTAGTCGTCGAGTACTTACCCAACCATCCACCAAACCTATTAAAATTTCGCTCACCCTGACAATTTATTTGTCACAAATTTAGTCCTGATAAAAGTAAACTACACTAAACATAATCTACTGCTAGGGTTTGAACTTTACCACTTCAAGGATTTCTCTGTTCCCATGCATGAAAGCGGCACTGGAAAATGAGGAAGAGGTTAGTCAATACTAGCACCATCATATAATATAAACCATGTGCCTAATAAATACTTACGGTACTATAGATGAAGCAAAACAAGCAGCCTGTGACAACTGCCACTGTCGATATCTTCTTATTTGTACATTAACAAGATCACCATCTGCTATAGATTCAGCAGCACGGGCAAGAGCATTCATTCTTTTAACTCCACTTTCATCCTTCCCAATGGTGTTAGGCCGATAATTGATATAGTTTTCCTACAATGGGGCACCATTTTTATGTGTGAATTTCACGTGCATTGTGGTTTCCAAGACATATTTAAGCGGGCAACAGCAGAAAAAGAAAAGATAATATATTGATCCATGTGAATCATAACTGTAAACTCAAACTAATAGAATTCAACAATACTGGACTAAAATCGTAGCAATACAAAAGGAAATAGCCAAAAAAGTCCCAAATGCATGTTTACGCAGTTCCGATACACATTGATTTGACAAACACAGACATAGCAACAAAAGGCTAGAATTCTCTTCAGAATTAACAAAGACAATCATTCAATTCTTATGAATGCAAGCATCCCAGCTTTCAAGCTATTATGCAAGCTGTGACACACTGCAGTTAGTATAAAAATAAATAGCTAGAATGCAGTATATTGGAAGAAATTTGGAGTACTCTACTCAGAGTATGAACTCAGAATATAGAATACGGTAGAATTAACATTTATACAGAGGATTGCCATCAGTACTCCTTACCTGGATAATCAGGGGAACTAAATCAGGATCACTCATGCCAAAATCAATTCTCTCATCCATCCGCAATCTCCCACCATTGAAACCAAATAGTCTGAAAGATCAATGAAAATCCATGAATAATATACAGCAAAAAAGATCGTCGCCATTCAAAGGGATGGTCAAGTGACATTAGACGGAATAAGCATCAAACTGTTTCTAGAACAATTACCAACCTTAAATTTGGATATTTCCACAATCGTGTCAAAGTCTTCCTGGCTTATAGAGTAGGTATCCATAAACTCCACCACCTTTTGAACAGCTTCATCCTGGATGAAGCAAATACAAAATTTCCAGCAGATTGCTCAAATAAATAGTATTTGAGATTAATGCAATACAAAATTAGAGCTAATGGTAGGTTAATGACCAACTTCATGGTTCTGCATAGTGTGAACAATAATTTCACAGATTTCCCAAACAAATAAACCAAAAAATGAATCAGAATCCCAAGTTTTAAGATATGCAGTTCCAATACGTGACAAGTCTGCTTGAACGAGTGCAGAAGTAGGCATAGAATATTTTTACGGTTAGTCTTATTTCTCATCACTGTCAAAGTTGTTAAAAGAAGAATTTAATCACATGGCTCATCAGCTGTGTGGCATTTCAATTTTCAAGACCACTCCAACAAAGTTGGGACCAATTCCATAACACCTAATTATTCTGGAGATTATAGTTAAAATTTTGATAATATTGTCAATAGATTTGCCGTACTACATTCGCCTTCCTAATAATGCAATCATGCCATTCAAAGATTGTGGAAATATCCAAATTTAAGGTTGGTAGTTATTCTAGAAACAGTTTGATGCTTATTCCGTCTAATGTCATGTTTACATGACCATTCCCTTGAATGGTGACAAATTATTTTTGCATTTGCACTGAGAATTTTCAGTTCAGTAGGAATTTAGCTAGTAATTTTGCACTGTGCTGATGAGGTGATGATAATGTCTTGTTTTTTATTTAGTTTGAATAATGTGTTATAGGCTACCTGTTCAGCTATTGTGTTCATCCTGTGCAATTTACTTGCAAAGTCATTGCATCATGTAAACCATAAATATTTTATGAAGCTGCAAGCATGTTATGTTATGGATACATAACTGTAATTAATGTAAAATACAACAGAAGTATGTTATAGTCTAGTTAGCCTAAGGCTCTGTTTGGATCCAGCATATTAATCCACGTGCAATTCTTGAATTAATATGCTGGAAGCATTTATGCAGGTTTGTTCATAGCTGAGTAAACTTGTTTTTCATAGTTTACACGTCTTCATTTCCTATAATTGTGGATCTGAGTACATCAATTTTAATGTAGGGTCATCCAAGTCCTATGGATGGGATTCTACCTGCTGTTAAAAGTGCCTTGACAAAGGCATACAAACAAGGAAGTAGTTCTCGTGTTGTTCGAGCAGCAGATCTAATAAATATTCCAGGCATGAAGAAGCCTTTAAAGAAACGAGTGGCAGCAATCTTGGAGCCAGTAGAAGAGAGCCCGCCTGGAGAAAATGGAGCAGCTGAAGCTGAAGCCGATGAAGCTGACTCTTCTGATAATGAAAATGATGGTGGTACGCGTTCCTTTCCCTGAAACAGAAAAATGAGATATAAGCCTATTTGTTTGACTAATGTCTTGGGTATTTGGATAGAATAAATCTGTTGAGGCAACTTTGTGGTGGCATACTCACATATATACTTATGTCATTTAGACAAGACATACATGTGCATACAGTACAGCCAGTTGTGCTACTAGCAGTGTTTTTACTCTTTAGTCAGTGGCATGTGTGCTCTAGTTAATTTGTTTTTTTTTCTTTCAGATGAACTTGTGCCTGGCGAATCAACGCCCAAACTCGACCTGCAGAGTGATAAGAAGAAAGGTTTTCATACTTGTTGGACATTTACTGCCAAGACTATCCATCCCTCTGTATATGATGTGTCTAACTTTTCAGTAACCTCACCTGCCTCCAGGAATTCAAGTCCAGCTCAACCTCAAGAGCAACGGAAATGGCTCCAGTGCGAAGAAGGCGCCTGCCGCGAGATCGAAAACGCCTGGGTCCGGTGGCAAGGCCGCAGGAGGCTCAGCTGGGAAGAGGAAAAGGTAGCTGACACACATGCTTATGCCAGCTAGCTGGCGACTAGTTTGGATTGACCCCCTGGTAATTAGGAGCAGGGCGAGGTTCAGAGTTTTGATTGTACATATTCCCATCCAACGCCATCCCATCTGTAGGCACTAAGCAACTGCACCTGCTCCCTTTGTTTGCTCCAGGGGCCCCATGAATTGTTTCTGAAAATTTGTATGCATTTAGGCAGTTGGGCTACTTGGCTGATAAGCGAGAACCTGATGTGTTTAGTTTCTCTTTTGTGAATTTGTACTGCAAAGATTACGAGGCATTGGCTTCCTCTTGATGTAATGAAGTTCTTTTTGTCGCTTCGCATGTGTCGGGTTCTCTCCTTGTGTATTGTAATTGCCGAGTGTATTTGGATCAAGACAAAGAGACGCGTGAGATGCAACGTTGTCAATTTCTGTGCATATGATTTATCAGCGAACGGAATGGTTCGGTTGGGTTTGTAATGTACATGGACTTTTTCTTTACTAGTTATTCGCATACTGTTACACCAAAATGGTTCTCACATGTACATGCTGATGCTTGCGCTGTCAAGTGTCACCCTCTCCGGTCAGAACGCTTTGATCAAGGTCCAGTTAAAATTTTGATAATATTGTCAATAGATTTGCCGTACTACATTCGCCTTCCTAATAATGCAATCATGACATTCATAATTGTACCGTATGGGTCTCGCGGCATAGAGGAGGAAAAGACAACATTGCATTATTTGGAGCAATGAAGAGGTGGGGAGAAAAAGACAATTATGTTGTTAGTCATAGGGGGTGTTTAGATAACTTTTAGTCCATTAGTCAGCTAAAAATTTTTAGTCACCTCCCTGTATACTCAGACTAAAGTGAGATCTAAATAGCATTAAATTTCAGATTTTCTCACCTTCTAGTTGGATTTTTCCTACTAAGACTAAACTAATTAACTAATTTTAGTCACCTTTTAGTCCCACCTGTTTGGGAATTTAGTCACTCAAAGTGACTAAAATTAGTCAGATTAGTTTTAGTCATCCCCATCCAAACACCCCCATATTTTGCTTTTTAATAAAAAAGTTATGAAAAATATTAATGTCGACTAGGAAATACAGCATTAGGTGACTGCAAAATTTCTGATAGGTTATAATTTCATACGTAGGAAAATTAAATTCGTAGGACAAGTGGAGTTGATGTCCATGTGGTTTTTCCTCCTCTGATACAAACTTTTGTTATATATTGACTGTCCAAAGTTATTGTTTGGTGATGACACATTTATTTGAAATAAATGACCCAAACATCTTTTTTTATAATGTCCTTGACAAATCTCAGGCACATCTTTTTTTATATTATGCATCTGAACCTTGGTTACTACATATAACAATTTATATACCTTAGTATATATATAAGCCACAAATAATGCTATGGCGCCTCGATGAGTGCCCAACAATAGAACTCCTCTCGATGAATCAATTCAATCTCTCTCAGGAGCCGATATTGAATAACAAATTGTTAAAGACAGTCTTAGAAAATATATGGACACGGGATAATGTGCAATCTGTAATGTCTTTGTGCCGCTGTGACGGTGTTTACCGGGGCTTCCCAGCATGCAGCACAGAAGAAAATTGGCCTTTTTTTTATACAATGACGGTGCCATGTGCTGATGCAACCTCGTAGCATCTCCAAGAGCTCATGTACCATGTTAGCTAAATCTAGAGATAAAACACCCTTTATAAAAATATAGAACAATCTAATTCTATAGGGTAATTCAAGAGACTAGGTAAATTATGGGTTTAAATTCAAAACATGAGCCCTTTTCTTCCACTCTTCCTCCTCGGCGGGTCAACCCCTCTCCTCTCTATCTCTCTCTCTCACCTTCCTCTCTTCCCACGGGGCAGCCCAGGGGCGATGGCCAAGAGGGGCGGCGGCGGTGGCGGTGAAGCGGGGAGGCAGGGCGGCCGGCCGAGCGGGGTGGCCTCAAATACGGTACGGCCCAGGCGAAGCGGCGAGGTGGCGGTGGCGCGGCCGGCCGAGCGAGGTGGCGGCGCTCGAATGCGAGGAGGGGGGGTGCAGAGGAGGCGGTGAGGCGGGGGCGGCCGGCACCAGGTCGACCTCCAGCGACGCCGCGACGGGATCCGGCGGCACCTCGTCCGCTCGCTTCGCCGCTGCGGACGGGAGCTCGATGATGAGGGGGCGCGGCAGGAGGTGCTGCTGAGCGGCGTCCAGCTCTGCCACCGCCGCTACCACATCTTCGGACGTGTTCTGGGTCTGCGCGGTCGGCACCGGTTTCATTTCAACCTCTGCCGGCGCGTTGGAGGCGGCGAGTAGCGGCGCGAGCAATAGAGGGCGAGGCGGGGCGAAGGGAGAGAGAGCGGGAAGAAGGGGGATGGCGAGCGCGTCCCGCTCGGTATAGATGCCGAGTGCAGGGGGCGAGGCAGCAAGCGACTAAAAATAGCGATTTATTTAACTAGTCTGTTAGATGTGTTTTTTTTACCTAGCCAGTGGAATATACAGAGGCTCTTGAAGTGCTAAAGCAATATTCTCAAGCGGTGCATGCCTTTTTTTTCTCCCAGAGAGCAAAATTCTCACGCGATGCATGCCTTTTCTTTCTTTTTTTTCTTACGAGAGTCGACAGTGAGGTCTTTGAACCGATGCAACCACTGCTAATCCCCTCATGTGTCATGTCTTTTCTTTTTTTCTTTGTTTTATAAGCCTTGTTTTATCATTTTTTTTTCGAAATTGACACTTGGAAATTGGAAGCCGTCTAGCTTAATACGAGTGAGCTCTTGGACACTCGCCCCCGACCGACGCGCCCTTTTTTCCCCTTCCGCCTCCGATCCGCCGCGCCGCGCCGCCGATGACGAGGGCCCACCTGCTGCCGGCGGCGGCGCAGCGCCGGCCGACGGTGACGCTGCTGCTGGGCCTGGCGCTGGCCTTCTGCCTCGCCGTCCTCTCCATCCAGTCCTCGTTCTTCGCCGGCCCGGGTGCGCGCTCTCCCCCCTCCCCATCCTTCTATCCCCCGCATTCCCCGAACCCTAGCTGTGTCTCCCCTTCGCCTGACGCGTTCGCCTTCTTCTGCTCTCTCCCCCGCAGGGGCGCCGCCGGGCAGGAGGCTGGATCTGGACGCCGGCGACGTGCGCGAGCTCGCGGGGTTCCAGTCCCGCGTCCAGCAGTGCGTGGTACGTCCCCCGCAATCGCTTCCGCGCGGAGCCACAATTGGTTTTTTGTAATTCCATTCCTGCACATTGTGACTGCGACGAAACCTGTTTGTTTCGCTTCTAGTATGCTGCGATGCTATAGCTAATAGTGCTCTAATCGTGGTCACTGGGGATGATGGCGGACTGCACGAACATTTTGATTTTTTTGTGATAACCAAATACTATATTCCTTGAGAGTATGGCTTCGGGTTATTGGCATTCACCTTTTTCTCTGTTACTGCAAGGTCCATATAGATAGTCTCGGGTGATTTTGGTATCTCTGGTAGATTGTTGTACATTGGTCAGACTTTTGTTCTCAGGCTGTTGCAGAAATGATAAGCGGATTACTACCTTGATATAAACAGGATGAGAGTTTTTTGTTGTGTCTCCACATGAATACAAATGCAAAATAGTCACACTGTGTAACTGCTTTGAGCTCATTTTAAACCTTGTCAAGAAATATAAATCCAACATGTTCCCCAGTTTGCCAATGCAAACCTTTTTTGTTTTGCTTATTTTTCATCATCCAATTTGCTTAAGGCTTGTCTTTGTTTTAGGCAAGCAGGGGACTTGGCCTCACAGCAGATATCATTGATCACTGCAAGCTGGTCCTTAAATTTCCTGAGGGGACCAACAGCACCTGGGTCAGTATTCCTCTGTGTTCATGGCCAGTAGCTGCTGTTCCTCACCCAGAATCATGAGTTGAAGATTCATTCGTGATAATATCTCTACAACTTTTGCAGTATAATACCCAATTCAAGATTTTTGAACCTCTAGAGTACAAATATGATGTCTGTGAAACTATCCTATTGTGGGAACAGGTTAGGACAGTCTTCTCCACTAGCATGTTTGCTTTGCTCTTATTACTATATATGCTTGTGTCAATACTTAATACAAATTTGATTGCAGTACCGCAACATGACTACTGTATTGACAAGGGAGTACTTGGATGTGAGACCTGATGGATGGATGGATTATGCAGCTAAAAGGATTGCACAGCTGTAAGCTTGAGATTTCTGCCATCTTTCTTTCTTTTAACGTGAGATAAACCTGCAAACATGTAATAGTTCTTTTGATTTCAAATTTGCAGTGGTTCTGATAAATGCTACAATCGTACCCTGTGTGATGAGCTTCTTAGAATTTTGCTGCCTGCTAAACCTCCTTTCCACCCACGCCAGTTTGCAACATGTGCAGTTGTTGGTAACTCTGGAGATCTCTTGAAAACAGAGTTTGGAAAAGAGATTGATGCACATGATGCCGTGTTTCGGGACAATGAGGCACCTGTTAATCAGGTAAACACATTAGATTATTCTTCTAATCTGTCTAAACTAAGATTATGCAGATGGGATTGTTTTAGTTATGCTGTTCTTGGCCTCTTATTGCCAATCAAATATCTCTCTTATTTCCTAAGCTCATCGTGTCGCTATCTTGATAGCTACGAGTCGTCCAAGGGCTGTCTTGACAATTTTATTTTTCTTTAGTATCAATGTGGCATAACCATCATTAACCGATATTTGTTATGTTTCCATCTGCAGAAATATGCGAAACATGTTGGATTGAAAAGGGACTTTCGACTGGTTGTCAGGGGTGCTGCTCGAAATATGGCACCAATACTGAAGGGCTCCTGTAATGCTGTAATCCTGATTTCTTTCTGTTTACTATTTGTCCCTTTTCCCAGATAGGCTTCTAGTTTGCTTCTTTAAAATAAATATGGAGCAAAAGTAAATAACAACACTGTTTTCTTTAACTGCTGAAGCTTCGATGGGTTACTGTATAGGACCCATCTCTCTGATTTAAAATTTTTGAAGAGTTGTGCTTCGAGAACAAGCATTAACTTATAATACAACTACATTTGCAATAAACTTAATAGTTTTTCCACAAGTGAACTTTATGGTTTTGAAGTTAATATTACAAAATAGAGTTTACATTGGTGGAAAAATATTTCTCTTGTAACATGTGAAGGTTCTTTTGAAACAAGATCTGTGACTGTCTTGCTTTCCACTGCAGCTGATGAGGCACTTATTATTAAAAGTCTGACACACAAAGAAATCAATGCGGTGATAAAGGTAACATATCTATGTATTGTTTTACTGAGCTGAGTTTGTGATATAAAAGTATATTTCACTTAGAAACTCATGGAAGGTCATACTCACTTATATTGAACACTGGTTACTTGCAGGAACTTCCAAATCCTGTCTACCTTTTTCAAGGTATAGTCCTACGAAGAGGTGCTAAAGGAACTGGCATGAAGTCCATAGAACTGGCCCTTTCCATGTGTGATATCATTGACATGTATGGTTTTACCGTTGATCCTGGCTACACAGAATGGTGAGTATTAGTATGGCTACAGTATGAGTATTTCTAGATTGACATGGCAATTGGCACAATATTTCTGAATGTTCTTTTGTACAAATATATATTCTGTCCACTTCATTATTTCAGGACACGGTACTTCTCAGCACCTAGGAAAGGGCATAATCCACTGCAAGGGCGGGCGTATTATCAACTCCTGGAATGCCTTGGGGTACGCCTCAACCATGTCATTATGATCTATTTGCATAGATTATCCCGGTCTAAATGATAATTAACTTATGTAGGTCATTCGGATCCATTCTCCCATGAGAGCACAAAGGGTGGAAGATTGGTCAGACATACCAAGCAAAGAAGAGATCAGAAGAGCACATGCTGCAGCTTTTCGTCTAAAAAAGCATGAAACTGGCCAGCCAACTGAACAGGGGCCATTCAGCAATTGCAAGGTGTGGGGAACAGTGGACCCTGACTATGGACCAGTATCAGGGACTTCAGATATGAGCGAGACACGTAAGAATTCAAACTACAGCAAGTGGGAGTTGCTCCCACTTGAGAAGCTAAGAAGGGAGGCTCAGGAACACTATATCCAAATGGGTGGCGTGTCTCTGTACAAGATGGACGGAAACAAGTTAGACGATCTTGTCTGTGTGAGGCACCAGCGCTCATCAAGTTGAGACTGACACCTATAGGCTCAACTGAAGATAGCGTTCTAACACTTGTAGGGTTGATTTAATGGTGGTACTGAAAGGATGCTAGATAGCAAGAGCCACATGGTCTGCCAAGTTGATGTATCCACTTGTAAATTAGATGAGGCATCAGGTTCAGAACTTGGCAATCTTAGTCGGAGGAGAATGTTCTTTTATTGGTTCCATAGCTACTTCTAGCCTTCTAGAACAGCAGCTTAAGCTGTCTAAGGGGTTGACATGTGGATATTACACGCGATGGTTTTTCACTTTTTGACGTAGTTGTAACTAGATGCTAAAGGTTCTTGCCATTTCTCAATTCTGGGGGTGCTGTTTTGTTGCCGATCCAGAAGTCTCTCAATTCCAGATCTGTAGTTTTTGTTGTTAACTGACATTTGTTCATTTCACGGTCCTAGATGAGCTCAATCGCAGAATGAGTATTCTTGAATCATGCAAACGCTCCATGGTTGAGGCTTAACAGAACCACCGCAGATGTCCTTGCCTGATAATCAAGCTACCGGTGCCCTCACGGGATCAAGGCCGGCAGCAGCACATCACGTATGGGCTCTAGCCTCTAGGCCTTCACAGCTGCAAATTTATCGATTTCGTCACAAGTCTAGGATAAATATTGTCTTTGGTCTTGTTCAATTTGAATTAAAAGGGTTTCAACAGGTCAAAATTGGGTCCCGTTTCGATGACTCCTAGCTGTATACGCATAAGGTTCGCATACCACAATGGTCCAGACTAGTTGATAAAGTTCGCCCAGTATAACAGGCCATGCTAACATAGTGCTACGGTTCATACAAGCTCAACCTGAGCGATTGAATCGTCGAGCGATGATCTCATTCTGTAGGCTCTGGTAGTATTGCTGTTGTGGCCCAGACATGCTCCTGATGTCCAAAGCCATTATCCTCTCTTCTTCTAACATTATCTTCAAATCTAGCTCTTTGCTCTTTAAATCTAATTCTTTGCTCCTTGTCTCGAGAGTTTTTGCCTCATTTGCAGCCTTCATCCGTTCTAGTGCAACCCTCTCTTGTTCTAGTGCATAAGCTCTCTCATTTTTCTTGCGCTCGTTCTCCGCACCCACATCATTCTCCTTTGTGCGCAGTCTATCCATCACCTCCAGATAAAGACTATCTCCACCTTGTTGTAAATTTTCTTCCTCATTATGAATACCCATTGGCTGTCTCTGCACCTCACATTCTTGAGCTGCAGCCTCACTATCCTCAAGAGCACATGGAGGCTCTAGGTACAAACCATCTCCACCTTGTTGTAAATTTTCTTTCTCCTTGTTCCTACCCATTGGCTGTCTCGGTACCTCACATTCTTCAAGTGCAGCCTCCCTGTCCTCAAAAGTACATGGATTAGACAAACTCGGACTTGAGTTGGAAGCTGTCTTCTGCTGTTTCTGATACGTTCTATGAGATGAGGTCTGAGAAGATCTATCAATCCACTTCTGATGGGTTCTCAAGATATCCCAACAATGCAGAAATTGAAATGACTTATTGTTCTGATCTTCAGACTTGAATAGAGCCAGTGCTTGCATAATCTGTAAATCAAAATGTCATATTAATCTTCCAGGCTCCCTATAAAGTGCCGACCAAATGAAGAACATACATATAAACTAACCTCGTCTTGAGTTGTCACCCCATTCTGGCTCGCACCCTCAACCTCGGTTAGGCATCTCTCGAACTTGCTGACATTTTCTTGAATAATAGACCAGCGGTGCATGATGGAATTTTGATTGCGTTCTGATTCGCAGTCCTTGTGGGAGTGGTAGTAGTCAAAAATCCTCTGCCAGTACGTAGAGCGTTCGCTGCCTTGGACCGGATCCATGCTGACATTCAGCCATGCCACCACCAGCATCTCGTCTTCCCTGTTACTGAAATTCTTTGACCTTTTATGATTCCGCCTGACGGTGTGAGTAACCATTTCAATCGGCCATTGCTGCTCCTCAGGTGCGCTAAACATCAGCTCACCGCCACCCCAGTCTACCGAATTGTTTCCCTCAGGTGACAGGCTAACATTCGCATCCACCGCTCCCATTGGATCTATTGAACTGTTTCCGTTGGGTGGCACGCTAACATTCTCATCGACCGCACCCATTGGCTGTCCTGGTTCCTCATATTCTTGAGCCGCAGCCTCACCATCCTCGAGAGCATATGGAGTAAATTTTTCGGGCGACAGGTTAGCATTCTCGTCCACTGTTCCAATTGTCTGTCCCGGTACATCATATTCCTGAGCTGCAGCCTCACCATCATCGAGAGCACACGGAGTAGACGACCTCGGACTTGAACCGGGGGTTATCTTCTGTTTTTTGTACTGATGAAACGGTCTCTGAGACGAGATCTGCGACGACCTATCAATCCACTTCTGATGGGTTCTCAAGAGATTCCAGCAATGCATGAACTGAAACGACTTCTTGTTCTGATCCTCGGACTTGTACAGCGCAAGTGCTCGCATAATCTGCAAAGCCAAACAAAATATGCCAACATCAAGTCAAGTCATCAACCTTCCAGACTCCATATAAAGCGACAATAACCAACCAAATCAAGAGCACAGAGCACAGAAACCAACCTGGTCCTGCGAAATCGCCCCACCATTCTGTCCTCCCGCGCCTTTGGTCCGGGCCAGGCACCTCTCGAACCTGCCCACGCTGTCCTGGATGATGGACCAGCGGTGCGTGAGCGAGTTCTGGTTGCGGCCGGACTGGAAGCCCTCGGTGGAGTGGTAGCGGTCGTGGATCCTCGCCCAGTAGGCGGCGCGCTCGCCCCCCGGCGCCGGGTCCGCGCTCACGCCCAGCCACGCCAGCGCCAGCTTCTCGTCCTCCTCGCTGCTGAAGTTCTTGGACCGCTTCTGGTTCCCCCGCCGCCTCACCACGCGGTGCCGGGTGACCACCCCGACGGCGGAACGCGGCTCCTCATCGGCCGCCAGCTCGCCGCCGCCGCCGCCGTCCCAGTCCGCCGAGCTGCCCTGCTTCAAGCTGGAATCTTCGTCCATGGTTCCTGCTGATTCGATCGATCAACCGGCGGCCGCGATCAAGGTCCGTGCTTTTTTGAGCTAACAAATGCAGCGAGAAGAGAAGGGGAAGGACGAGTTTTTGTGCCGACGTTTTACCTTGCTGTTGCGCCGGTAGCCGCGGGCGGAGGAGGCCGGTCAGGCAGTCTGGCGGCGGCGGCGGCGGCCCCCGCGGGTGGAGGCGTTGCACAGGCCGAGGAGTGGGCGGGAGGGAATTGCCGTCCGGCGAGCGGGGGACGGTGGCGGGAGGAGCGATTTGGGGGTGGCGCGGGCGCGGGAGGATTTGGGAGGCGGAGGTGGTGTGAGATTGGGGATCGGAATTGGGAGTCCGTCGCCACGGGCGGCGAGAAGAGAAGGGGAGGGGAGGGGCTCGGCAAAGATAAGAGAGGAGGAGGGAGGGGATCGCGGATCGGCTGGGGCTTTCTTTCGGTTGGAGGAGTCCGTTTTTTGTTGGGATCCCTAATTTTAGCTATAGGGAGCCATACAGTGAAGGAGCTTAGCTTTGGGATGCCCGCTAGAAACTAATGCACAATCACCTTCTCATGTACCACCTCCGTTTTAAACTATACTTTGTTTGACTTTTTTTATCACAAATTTCACCGCTCAGGATCGGAATTGGGAGTCCGTCGCCACGGGCGGCGAGGAGAAGAGGGGGAGGGAGCGCGTCTTGGGGGGCTCGGCAAAGATTAGAGAGGAGGAGGGGATCGCGGATCGGCTAGGGCTTTCTTTCGGTTGGATTGGAGGAGTCCGTTTTTGGTTGGGATCCCTAATTTTAGCTATAGGGAGCCATACAGTAAAGCGGCCTGGCTTTTGGATGCCCATCCGTGCCAGACTAATGCACAATCGCCTTGTTCAAAAGAAAAATGCACAATCGCCTTCTCATGTACGCTGTTCGTTTTAAATTATAGTTGGTATGATTTTTTTTATTCTAAGTTTGACCGCTCGTCTTATTCAAAATTTTAACTTGTGGTAAAAAAAAGTCAAACGATATATATTTTGAAACATAGGTAGTAAGTCAGAAACTACTGTTTTCGCACACTTTTTTGAAATCTGATTGCATGCTGGGATGAAAGTCGGATTGGTGGAAACTGGCTTTTTAGTTTATGAGATTATTATGAAACTTGTATAGATCAACAGTTGTTCAATTTGGATCTTCAACAGCTTTGACTGACACAGAAACTGGTAAAAGCCGAAGAGAGCCTCGAATTAGAAGCTGCTTATTTGTGGCACGAAAGTCTTCACCATGGCTCATTTTTGTCAACTCAGGAGCCGCAGCGGACGGTCATCTTCAATGTCATGACTTTATCTACACATGTTCAGTATGTACACCGTGGAATTTATTTAATTCAGAATTTAATAATTTTTCGACAACATATTTCATACACAATGGAAACTATATATTTAGAAAAAACTAAAATTATAATTTATAACATAGTGTTTTTTTCTATATCATCCGCTACATATTCACCTAAATTTGCCATTTCCTTATGAATTAAAGTGGAACGGTAGCTTAAACCTCAACATTCACATAGGTAGATCAATTCATGAACTTTATGTATTGAACTCCGCAATACACTTTTGTATAAACTTGACCACTTTCATAAGAGAACGCATGTTTGCCATGCTCAGGTGTGAGATATCTAAGCAGCAATCTCTAAATGGGAAAATCAACAATATGCTTCTGTATACAAACGGGCGTGCAACATGTGTTTTTTTTCTTCTTTGTACATTGAAAGCATCGGTTCTGCCAGACAGAACAAACAGCGAAACAAACAGGAAATCGAGCTACAGTAACTGTGTAACAGCAGCAAACTTTGCTGTTCCAATCATATTTATAGCGACCGAAATACTATGAAGATGACATATGCGTTATTTATACCAGTAAACATCTGCCCTCGGAGGAAATTTTTACAAAGATGAAACAGAATCAAATCTGACTTTCCTAGGCCCCACACCACCCTTTCTTATCAAGCCACCCAATACATCAAATTTTCCGATTTCCCAGCAGTGGTTCGTTTATGCAATGGAGATGACAGCGTCGTGTTATTGCACATTTCAGCTCTGCCACATGACAACAAAAAAAGGGGTCTGTTAGTTTGATCCAACCTAGTTTATAAGAAAAGATCCATGTGGTACCTTTCAAGATGAAGAATGGGCACGTGTAGGCCTTCTTTCTGAAACTCTTACATGTCCTAATTTGAACCAGAAGTGGTGACACAGGGGGTGGGTGTGTTGCTTGCACTTGTAGAAGTAGTAGTAGTACTAGTAGCTGAGTTGCTCTCAGTAGCCCTTTCATTGCTGGACTCTGTAGAAAGAGGAACTTCGGATGTGGATGCTGTTGGGCTATCGTCTGTTCTGCTACTTCCTCTAGTTTCCAGACGCTCCATCATCCTTGACACAGAGGCAATTCCGGCATTAACTTCTCTTCTCACTTCAGAACCAAGATCCGCCACGGATGAGTTACGTGAGAAGAGTCTCTCCTTCCACCCTCGAGTACTCTTTGAAATAGATTCTTTGTACCTGGATTATACAAAAGTTGAAGCCTTAGGATAAAAATCCATCATGCTGGAAGGCACAAGACAGAAATATATTTAAAATAACAAAATATCCATACTTCATAGAGACAGCATTTAAGCGAGACTTCAGGGAGTCTGAGAAAGACTGAATATCTGATGGGCCAGCCCTGTCTGGAGTTGCCTGTCCAGTAGAGTGCCTCCTGTTACATCAGAACCATCAGTAAGTTAGATCATCACAAAAACTAACATGAGAATGCCGTATATGAATATTAATGGAGTACCTGTTGAAAAACCTAGGACTTGATACAGGAGTGCTATTTCCAGAAGAAACAACAGCATCCTGTTCAGCATCATAGGTAAGCATCCCAGGGCTTTGGTTACCTGAGTCTCCAATGCGAATAGCTCGGGAAGACTCACTAGCTCTAGGGGTGGCAGGATTTGAATCATTGTCCCCCTCCACATGAGCAGAAGAAGATGAAATTGTCCCAGCAGAAGGTGAATTTGGATGTGCAGAGAAAACTAGGAACTGTGGGCGACCATGAGAGCCAGATCGGCCCCTGTGCCCCTCCCTTCTTCCAAGATGGTGCGCCCTTCCCATTGCAGCAGCAGCAGCAAGATGCTGTAGTATACGCTCTTCAAGCTCAGCATCATTACCAACAACAGGTAACTGCACAGGCATATCTCGCTAATCAGGAAAAAACTTAAAAATAACACATAACCAGCAAGGTAGAAGAAATGTATCATGAAGCAGTTTCATAGCACATACATGCTGCAGCTCAAAATCCCCAAGAGCAGGATGATGGAATATAGTCGTGTTTCGAGTTTGATTGGTTCTTATGTTCCTTTCGCGCTCCACGGCCTCAAGCAGCTCCTGACTGAGACATCAGTAATGCTAAAATTAGCCAAGAAGCAACTAGCCCGATAGGACTGAAATGACAAGCATCATATTTGCACAGCCAAGATTAACTTGCCTGGTAGGATCCTTCATACTAATAGACTGCCAACACATTGGGCACTGTGAACTTCTCTGACACCTATACAAAAACCCAATCAGTCAATAGAGCAGATAATATTTTGAAAAGGGAAGAATAACAGTTCCAGGTCTACCAAGCATCCTACATGAATGGCTACAACCCAGTGTCCTTGCACACATAAAAATGTTTTCACATGATGGAAAAGACCGAATTCTAATTTATACAAAACCTCTAGCAGCATACACAGAACAAGAGTACAAGATAGAAAAATAAGGGAGGGCACGCTGACCACAACTGATAATTATAACTATATGAATTTTGAATACAACTATTCATAACCAGTGGGAAGTGTTCGTTAAGCATATGATGTTATCACTAATTTTCGTTAGTTACAAGATACTACAGTTGATAGTAGACTAGGAAACTGTCTACAAGAAAGATGACAAACACTAAATTCAAGGAACAAAAATTTTCATGTGCCGAACCAACCGTACAAAACATGTCCAATGTTTCCAGTAACAATCAGCTGTTACATCTAAATAAAGGCAATAGGATCAACTAAACCAGGAAAACCATAGCATACAGTTGGAATTATTAAGGTGTGAGGTTTTCAAATGTTCTAAAATGTTACTGATAACCACAAACTCATGAACCCAGATGAATTGAGGGACCCAGTTAAAGTTCATGTGCACGGCAGAATTATATTAATAAATTACAATATGTAGGATGCATATATCGGAGCTAGCACCATACCATTCCAGAATGCATTGGAGATGGAACTCATGTTTGCAGCTGGTCAACTAGAAAAAGAAGCAAGAACAAGAAAATGGTTACAAAAAAAGTCATCTCTATGCAAAATTGCACAGCTACCAAAACAGCAACTTACTGCAGAAGGGTCACTCTCACAGAAAGCCTCCAGGCAAATGCTACATGCATCATCGCATGCATCCTGAATGCCACCTTCTACAAAGGCTGCAGGTGATGTCAAACTCTCCATCTTAGCTTTTTCATCAGTTCCAGACGCCATTGCACGGAAATCACAGCCCTAAGATCAAATATAAAAAGAAGAGCTCATTCAGGGTCACCAATTTAATTGATCATAGCCTAATACTGAGTTAAGTTGAGATGAAAGACAAATATGTTCAGCTATCCATCATGGCTTGGGAGAACAGTATGATCAGGATTCAGGAAATATGAGATACTCAAGATACATCTTATTGCATCTTCTGTTAAACATCATCCACTGACAAGTGGAACACAGTACCAGGAAAATTATCAATCCAAAACAATCCAAATGAAAACAACAAGATCTACTTTTGCTGGACAAGAACATTTTTTCTTTCATTTTCCATTTCATCAATCCAACAGGCTCCATGCAGTTAAAAGAAAAGCACTGACAGTCTTTGACATATCTACGCAAGTATGCTATAAAAAGCCTTAGCACACCAAAATGCACACATTTTTTGGTGGAGCAATCTAATAATTCAACTAGTACAAACAATAGGACTAAGTTAATGATTACTCAAAAGCATTTAGTACAGGCAATACATACTAAAAGGAAGGTCTCACTATACCCCTGGAAACTAGCAGCTGCCTGAAAAAAGAAATTTGAGAAAAATACTTTTAGGTTGAAACAAAAAATAGTATTCAATGCCACCGATACTGACATCTCCCCCACACAAATCTGTTGCATCTTTTTTCTTTACTAATCTATGATCCCATCTTTGGACCTTCCCCAAAATGGAAAAAATGCATCTAAAGTTCCAGAGGTACAGGCAATAAAACAGTACCAAATACTGAATTAGCATACAAGTAAGGTGTACGCGTTACTAATGAGTTTTTGTTGAACCCAGCCAGACACCACGAAACACATGCTGAAAAAGCAAAACCACACTCCAACCCAATCACTTAAGAATGGCACTAAACTCTAATAGAGTATCATCCAATCAGTAACACTTCCCAGTAACACCCACATATACCCATGTGAATATCCATTTCCGGACCATCAGTGGTTCAGTGTGCTAAAATTGTGCCTGCTAAACACTCCCCACTTCGCACATGGATCAAAGTAAACCCCAATCCCGCCCGGTCCGCTTCTCCAGAAAAGCATCTGGCACTCGATTCCACCCGGGAAATCCCACCCCGAACCAACCCAAATCACGATCCAAACCATGGCCAGATGCCAAACCAACCATCCCCCTCC
>OAMR01000015.1:4626983-4643467 GCA_900205405.1 Echinochloa crus-galli | reverse complement strand
GGGCCCCGCGGGTGCGGCGGCGGCGTGAGTGGAGGCTCCCTGGCCTCCTCGGCGAGGCCGCCGGCGGTGGCGGAGAAGGCGGGCGAGGAGGGAGCTGGGGTAGGGGGCGAGGGCACGTACGACGCGATCGTCGTCGGGTCCGGGATCGGCGGGCTGGTGGCGGCGACGCAGCTGGCGGCCAAGGGCGCGCGGGTGCTGGTCCTCGAGAAGTACCTCATCCCCGGGGGAAGCTCCGGCTACTACTGCCGCGACGGCTTCACCTTCGACGTCGGCTCCTCCGTCATGTTCGGCTTCTCCGACAAGGTGAGCGCTGAGCGGTGAGCCTGCTCTGCTCTCCGGGACTCGAAATTTCGATGCTGGACTTCGCGTGTTCTTGTTCCCGGGGATTGTGCTTCACAAGTTCACGTGTGCTGAGGCAGTGACGCTCTAGAGAACAGGATGAGTCGGGGGAGGAAAAATTGCGATTAAATTGGTTAGGCGATGGCGGCAAACTGTGAGTTTCGACGGGCGTCTAATGGATAGTTTACAGTGGCTCTCTGCTCTGGGGCTGTTCTGTACCAACTGATAAACCAGATTTGAATTCTAATGCCACCTGCAATGGACAATGTTCTAGCCGGGCAGGTGACGTTTGCAGGCTATTGACAATGCCTATGCTGCTTTTTTTTTTCGAAAACGCAGGAGAGCTGCGCTTCATTGTATTAGAGAGAGAAAAAGGACCCCATACAAATCCCCTCCCTCATACGGGGCCAATATGAGGGATAAGCTCAACACACACAAACTCTAGCCTAAAGAATACAAAGAAACAAGACCAGAACCCTTGACCAAGCAGCCTAAATTGAGCCAATTAGGCCCAGACCGTGCAGCTTTTTAGCGCCGGCCAGGCACCACAAGCTGTGCTCTTCCTTGAGATCCCTCATGATGGAATCGACCGAGGGCGCAACCCCCTCAAACACACAGGCATTCCTATGCCTCCAAATCATCCAGGCTCCCAAAATTACTAAGGAGGTTATTCCCCTCTTTTGCTCCCTATGCTGCTGAATTGTGCATGCCTAGGTGTTGAGGAGCATGCACTGCATGATGCACGCCAGTGTGCTCTGTCGGGTCAGGGGCTTCCCTGTAAAGGTGTATGGTTTGCCTCATGAGCACTTAAGCACATGCTCGATTGCTCGTGTGCGATTTAATGTTTGCTTTCATATGTTGCTCCACTTGTTTGGCAACATCATTCTTGGTTTTTATCACATTTTATCTGGACACCCTTGCAACCTTTCTGATGAGTACGATACATGCCGTGTTGTCCAGGGTAACTTGAATTTGATCACAAAAGCATTGGAAGCAGTTGGGCGCAGGATGGAAGTCCTACCTGACCCTTCTACTGTTCATTTCCATCTACCTGGCGATCTCTCCGTCCTTGTGCATAGGAAGTATGAAGACTTCATCAATGAACTGATCAGCAAATTCCCTCATGAGAAGGAAGGGATCCTCAAATTCTATGGCACATGCTGGAAGGTACCGTTTTCAGTTTCTTATCTGTATGGCTGTATCTCATATTGTCGTGTTACAGCTGTATTGTTCAATGTTAAGAGTTACAACAGTTATCTCACAATCACATTTCAACAGATCTTCAATTCATTAAATTCGTTGGAGCTGAAGTCCCTAGAGGAGCCCCTTTATCTTTTTGGGCAATTTTTTCAGAAGCCTCTGGAATGCTTAACTCTAGGTATCTAAACTGCAGCCCTGTATTCAAATTGAAAAATGTACTCTTTACACTCTTCAGGAGATTCTACAATGAATTAGTAGCTAAGATAATATTAATAAAATGAAGTCTCACAAAAATGGAAGAATTATTGTAGATCATATTCACAATAAAAGTCACAGTTCTATCTCCTTTTCAGCTTATTATTTGCCGCAGAATGCTGGGGATATTGCTCGCAAGTTCATAAAAGATCAGGACCTACTCTCCTTCATAGATGCCGAGGTGTGAGATATTTGTGAGTTGACTCACTTTTCAAGTTTTCCTCCTTGGACCATGTGATCTTCAGTCAATGCTAGTTTAGTTGAAGACTCATGATAATTAATCGTTTCTGTAGTGTTTTATTGTGAGCACAGTCAATGCCTTGCAAACACCCATGATAAATGCAAGCATGGTAAGTTCAATATTAATCTTCCGGATCTTCATTTCAAGTTCATTTGGAATTCCTGTTATCTCAATGTCAATATAACAGGTCTTGTGCGATAGGCACTTTGGTGGGATTAATTATCCAGTTGGTGGCGTTGGTGGTATTGCGACATCCCTGGCAGATGGCCTTGTTGACAAGGGTAGCGAAATCCGTTACAAGGCGAATGTAACCAATGTTATTCTTGAAAACGGGAAAGCTGTGAGTTATGCCGGCCGTTGCAGCCAGCGATACCTAGACTTATGTTGGGTTTTGCATCTTAACTGAGCACTTCTATACTATAGGTTGGGGTGAGGTTATCAAATGGGAAGGAATTCTTTGCTAAAACTGTGATATCAAATGCCACTAGATGGGACACGTTTGGTAATTCTGCGCATATATCTTCAAATGGAACTTTCAAGCAATGAAAAGCTAGCTCTTTAAGTTTCACTTATTTCATTTTTTTCCTTTTCTTGAATGTACAGGAAAACTCTTAAAGGACAATGAACTTCCAGAAGAGGAGAAAAACTTCCAAAAGAATTATGTTAAGGCACCATCATTCCTTTCAATTCATATGGGTGTGAAGGCCTCTGTTTTGCCTGCTGGCACTGACTGCCATCATTTTGTACTTGAGGTACGCATTATGTTCTCCACTGCTGGGATGCCATATCTTTGAGTTTTTGACATAGTGGCATATTTTTTGTATGATTTGTCTGAGTGTATATTAATCGGTGTGTAATTGGCAGGATAATTGGAATAATTTGCAGAAGCCTTATGGAAGCATATTTTTAAGTATTCCGACAGTTCTTGATCCGTCATTAGCCCCTGAAGGACATCATATACTTCATATATTTACTACTGCAGGCATAGAGGGCTGGGAGGTAAGCACTGTGTTCTAACTGAAATGCAAATTTCGTCAGTATTGAGAAACTCTGTATTTTAGTGTTGTTTGTTTTCATCTTTGTCAGGGTCTTTCCAGGAAGGAATATGAAGAGAAAAAAGAGGCGGTGGCCAATGAGATTATAAGAAGGCTTGAAAAGAAGCTGTTTCCTGGTCTTCAAGATTCTATAGTCCTCAAAGAGGTATCTTCTTGCCTTCCATGTTGTGATTCTATGGATATATGTTTCACTTTTTGATTTTGAGCAATTCCTGTATAAACTTTGAAGTGCTTTCTAGCAACTGTTAAGTGTTTAATGGTGAAAGGAAGATTAGCATATGCGTGAATATGTATGATAAATCAAAATTCTCATCTAGTATATCTGTAATTGTTTTTTGTTGATTCGCTCACAACATTAGGCCAAATTTCCAGTATGCGGAGATCACTACAAGAAAATTCAACATCCGCACCCCTTAAATGCCTTGGTACATTTTGGACCCGGTGCTAAAGGTGTATTAGCACCGGGTCCAACATTTGGGTGACCTCGGGAACCATTTAGCACTACAACCCGGTGCTAAATGGGGTGTCACATGCTACTACAAAAGGAAAGCATCTTCTATTCCATCACATGTGCTGCGTAGGTGAGATGGTTAGGTGGGTACGCGCAAACCAAGAGGTCCTGAGTTCGAAGCCCCGCAGCAACGCACATATTTTTTGGAGAATGGACACCTTTAGCACCGGTTATTTGACCCGGTGCTAAAGGTGCCACCCTTTAGCCTCGGAAGAGTAGCACCGGTTGGGAAATCCGGTGCTAAAGGGGCTTCCCAACCGGTGCCAATGTCTACTTTTCCGGTAGTGGATGTTTTTCTGCCTTCTTAGGTTGACACAAGACCATAACGACTATGATGATTCCCTGTGTAATCACCGACACAAATTGAAAGAGACTATGACAACCTTTGGTTGCCTGAACTTTATTGCCAAAAGAATATAAACATTACAGAGTTTTAATCACAGCATGGCACAGCTATCCAGAAGGAGTACAGAGGAAAGACAGAAAACTTAGCTGAAAAGGGAAAAGAAGTTACTCAATTCTATCATCTTCCCTCTATCCAAGGGGTTACTACATCTATTTGACCATAGCAAATCTCTTGAACATACTCTTTCAACTGACCCCATCTTTATAGACTATAGTATCGACTCACCTCTGTTTGGGTGCCACTTCTTGATAGGCATTGTGAGGCGAGTTGGGTTCTTACAGTTAAAAAATATAGTCTGGCAAAATATAATACAGCAGAAACTTTTGTGGACTAGTTGCATGTACTTTTGATACTACACTGTAATTTTAATGGAATTGTTCTGACCGCTACCAGCAACTCTTCTAATGCAAAACATGTTTTGTTTCACCAGGTAGGCTCACCAAAAACTCACCGAAGATTTCTTGCTCGAAATGATGGTACATATGGACCGATGCCGCGGGGTAAACCCAAGGGCTTGCTGGCAATGCCTTTCAATACTACTGTAAGTATCAGCCTGAACTTTATTGCCAAAAGAATATAAACATTACAGAGTTTTAATCACAGCATGGCACAGCTATCCAGAAGGAGTACAGAGGAAAGACAGAAAACTTAGCTGAAAAGGGAAAAGAAGTTACTCAATTCTATCATGCTCCCTCTATCCAAGGGGTTACTACATCTATTTGACCATAGCAAATCTCTTGAACATACTCTTTCAACTGACCCATCTTTATAGACTATAGTATCGACTCACCTCTGTTTGGGTGCCACTTCTTGATAGGCATTGTGAGGCGAGTTGGGTTCTTACAGTTAAAAAATAATTAGTCTGGCAAAATATAATACAGCAGAAACTTTTGTGGACTAGTTGCATGTACTTTTGATACTACACTGTAAATTTTAATGGAATTGTTTTGACCGCTACCAGCAACTCTTCTAATGCAAAACATGTTTTGTTTCACCAGGTAGGCTCACCAAAAACTCACCGAAGATTTCTTGCTCGAAATGATGGTACATATGGACCGATGCCGCGGGGTAAACCCAAGGGCTTGCTGGCAATGCCTTTCAATACTACTGTAAGTATCATAAATCATCTTCCGCGGGGTGACTTGATTTTATAAGACCTCACCATGTTATAAGATTTATTGGGCTGAAATTGGTGTCCCAAATTTACAGTCAATAGATGGCCTTTACTGTGTTGGAGACAGCTGTTTTCCTGGGCAAGGTGTCATTGCTGTAGCATTCTCAGGGATCATGTGTGCTCACCGAGTTGCTGCAGATATCGGTAAGTTCAGTTTCTACTCTGTCTTTGAGCAGATGTAGTGAAACGGGATTTGCTACATTGTTTGATGCTAGGTGTTAGAGGGTAGAACACTTAATAATGCTATGAGAATGGTTTGCAACTCATGATTTCTTTTTACAACATTGCCCTTCTTCCAGGACTAGAGCAAAAATCTCCTGTTCTAGATGCTGGTCTTCTTGGGCTACTCAGATGGTTGAGAACACTTGCATAGGATGGTGTCGGACAAAGATTGGAAAGTGGATTCCATCTTTCAGAAGGTTGATTTTTCACATACGTTAGGATTCTGCCCGATCTGCCATCTTTCTACGCGGAACTGTACTTTAGGGCATCTCAGCGGTGATCCCTGAAACCCAGAAAAGAAAAATGGAAATATAAATAGGTGTAGAGAGTTCATATTTTAAATCAGGGGGCATTAGGGACAATGATGGCATAAGTATTGAGCAGAGCTGTACATGTTCTTGCAATGTAAATCACGTGACCTGCGACTTTCAGAGTTCTGTGACGCCCTTCAACATAGGAAGAATGAAGATACAGATGCTTTAAATGTGGGTTTTGTTGGACGGAAATATTTTTTTGTTTTGTTTTGGAAAATTGGTTGGACGGATGCTGGGGTGGGTCCAAATGGTCTACTCCCACAGGCCACAGCCGACGGTGAGGGCCGAGCTGGGTTTTTTGTGGACTAGTTGCATGTACTTTTGATACTACACTGTAAATTTTAATGGAATTGTTCTGACCGCTACAACCAGCAACTCTTCTAATGCAAAACATGTTTTGTTTCACCAGGTAGGCTCACCAAAAACTCACCGGAGATTTCTTGCTCGAAATGATGGTACATATGGACCGATGCCGCGGGGTAAACCCAAGGGCTTGCTGGCAATGCCTTTCAATACTACTGTAAGTATCATAAATCATCTTCCGCGGGGTGACTTGATTTTATAAGACCTCACCATGTTATAAGATTTATTGGGCTGAAATTGGTGTCCCAAATTTACAGTCAATAGATGGCCTTTACTGTGTTGGAGACAGCTGTTTTCCTGGGCAAGGTGTCATTGCTGTAGCATTCTCAGGGATCATGTGTGCTCACCGAGTTGCTGCAGATATCGGTAAGTTCAGTTTCTACTCTGTCTTTGAGCAGATGTAGTGAAACGGGATTTGCTACATTGTTTGATGCTAGGTGTTAGAGGGTAGAACACTTAATAATGCTATGAGAATGGTTTGCAACTCATGATTTCTTTTTACAACATTGCCCTTCTTCCAGGACTAGAGCAAAAATCTCCTGTTCTAGATGCTGGTCTTCTTGGGCTACTCAGATGGTTGAGAACACTTGCATAGGATGGTGTCGGACAAAGATTGGAAAGTGGATTCCATCTTTCAGAAGGTTGATTTTTCACATACGTTAGGATTCTGCCCGATCTGCCATCTTTCTACGCGGAACTGTACTTTAGGGCATCTCAGCGGTGATCCCCTGAAACCCAGAAAAGAAAAATGGAAATATAAATAGGTGTAGAGAGTTCATATTTTAAATCAGGGGCATTAGGGACAATGATGGCATAAGTATTGAGCAGAGCTGTACATGTTCTTGCAATGTAAATCACGTGACCTGCGACTTTCAGAGTTCTGTGACGCCCTTCAACATAGGAAGAATGAAGATACAGATGCTTTAAATGTGGGTTTTGTTGGACGGAAATATTTTTTTGTTTTGTTTTGGAAAATTGGTTGGACGGATGCTGGGGTGGGTCCAAATGGTCTACTCCCACAGGCCACAGCCGACGGTGAGGGCCGAGCTGGGTTTTCATTGCACCAGTGGCTGATGTTATCTGAAGCCGCGTAGAGTTAGAACCAGATCCGGTGCAGTCCCTACTGCACTAAGATATAGCAAGTTACACGGTATGAAAACAAAGTGATTGTCCTTTGCTAAAGTCTTCAAAAACTGATTCTCAGTTGTATCACGATATAGGTTACACGGTATAACAGCAACACAATTGTTCTTGCACTCAATTCCATCGAAAATTAGGATGGCACTAATATGGCAGCTCAGCACACGAATCAGCTAATCAGTTAGCAGATGACTGCCAGGGAAGGCTCTAGGAAAAATGGACCGACAAAATTGCTGAACTCTTACCAAGAAAGAAAAAGGGTTGCACTCAGAAAGATTGCGGAACTACTGTTGTGAAACTCAGAAAGAGAACTTGAATCCTCCGCTCTTGGCATCGACAGCGGAATCCCAGAACGATGCTTTCTTCCTCCGAGCAGCAGCCTTCTCCTGTGCCTCAAGCTTTAGCTGACTGATCATGCCAGGATGAGCAGCCTCGATGGCACCACGGAACTTGTCATGCAGGTTCACTCTGTCCTTTGTCCCCGAGACAAGCTCGCTTGCATTGGGCTTCTTGAGGAAGTCAAGAACATTCAACAAATTCCTCCTGGATGTTATACAGGGAATGAAAGATGCAGACCATCATTCATAATCAAAATTTTTTAATGCAAAGAGAACAAAACTTCACATATAAGCTGCATAGTTTTGATATTGTCCAATGTAATAAGCAAGTCAAGAATTCTCTGCTATATTGATGAAGAAATCTAGAAAATTTCCACACATGACTTCCATAATAATCAAAACAGAGGACCAGATATCATATTCAAAGAGCAAACAAGATTCAAGGCATTTGCACACCATAGTTAATAAAGATAATTGAGCACCTGAGCTGAAATGGAATACCCAGATTGACTCAGTAAACTCGGTTGACAACAATTTAAGTTAATGATTGCATTTCATACAGGTTGCTCTCACAAAAAGAACTTAGCTTTGTTGTTCCTCCACTTCCAGTGTGAATCCTGGACACTAGTTTAATATTGAATGTGAAGAACAATACCAGGGGATTTAGGTTCTTAGATAATGATGGACCCAAAAGACAATTATCATAGATTGGATACTGAAGACGTTACACTTTGGGTTAAATCAAATATTTTTTTGGTGTTATTTCTGTCCACACCCATAAGTGGTACAATGGCAAGGAGACCTATATCTTGCAAGGCTGAAGTGAGATAAATGTAGCTAAGTTGAAGCATACACGATCAACACATAAATTTCCTGTGACCAAAAATATGTTTCAACATAGAACACAAGTGTCATTTTAATTTGTATCAAGTATTGAAATCCCTTTTAGTTCTGATAACTGCAAGCTTTGTTTGTGGTAGAATGACAAAAACTGCAGAAGAGTATAACTATGTGCCAAGATTGAAAAAGAAACGCTTCATACTTAAGTCAATTGCTAACACAAGTGAAAGGCAATGCATCATGACATGATTACTGAAAAAACCATGAAATGGTTACCTGCTCACATAGTTCTGGGTAATGGCAATGGACTCCTCAAGATTGATGACCAAATGCCACCATCCATTTGGCACAAAAACCACCTCCCCAGCCCGGCATACGCACTCGATTGGCCTCTTCTCCCAGGTCTTGCAAGCCCCATAGAAGTTCATGAACCACTCCATGATAGAAACAGGGCTAGTGACCTCTGCTCCGTCAGCGCTTGGGTGAACCCCAGGCGGCACCACCTCCGGTGGGAACATCACCCACTTCTTAGCCCCCTTAATTATAGCATTCCATGCCGATGTCGAGTTAGGATCCACATGGAACGACGATCCCGACCCAGCCGGTCCAATGATAACCCATCTGTAATCCGGCCTCTCCTCCCCGAGAACACTAAACAGGTCCTCCCTGAAGTACACCGGCACCTCATAGTCCCTCCCCATCTCCGGCACCTTCTCGGCAAATTTCGCATCAAAGAGGTACAATGGCCTCTCCTCCTGCACATTGTCTGCATACCTGAAGTATCTCTCCAGTGTCATGCTCACCGGCCCGACCGCAAACTCCTTACCCGCCGAGATCTCCAGCAGGTACTCCCTGCTCCATTTCTGCAACGCCGGCCAGCCATCGATGCACCCCTCCAGCAGCACCGGCCTGTTGGGCTCCTCCACCTCGGCGATGAACTGCTCCACGGACACGCCGCGGCGGCGCTCGATGTTGTCCCGGGCGAGCCACTCGTCCCGCATCTCCATGTTGGCGCAGAGCCAGCTCTGGAAGAGGTAGTCGGAGTAGAACCCCCGGATCTTGAGCGCGCGCGGCGGGACAAGGTGGGGCCGGCCGCCGGGGGAGGCCGCGGCGAAGTAGGTGGCGCGCCACGAGCCCGCGAAGTCGAACGCGCCGCCGAGCTCGGCGAGGGCGAGGGCGCGCCAGAGCGGGTCGTGGGCGGCGACGACGTAGAGCGCCTTGGAGGCGACCGAGAGCGCGGCGAGGGCGCGCGCGTGGCCTAAGATGCCGTTGGATCAAATATGGACGGACGAGATCGAGTGTGTACGAGGTAAGCGGAAATACTTTTCCTTTTTTTTTCACTGTTCCTGGTTAAAAGAAGTTTCCGCTTGTGAAGGTGGTGGCTCGTGGTGCCGCACGCCACCGCCGCCGGTTTTAGAGTTCCGCCGCCGGGTTGGAGTCGGCTGGGGCGGGGGAAGGGGCGCTCAACGCGGCAGCGGCGCGTGGGTCACGTGCTCTCCCTCAGTGCGACCCATCACGCTTTATCCCCGTTCCAAATTATTCTATGTCTGATTTTTTATTAATTAAATATACTATTTCTTAAAATGTAGACCGTTAAACTTTGTTCTCAAAAGTTTGACAGCTCATCTTATTCAAAAAATTTATAAAAATATAGTTAAATTTAAGATATTTTAAAGATTTTTTTTATTAATAAAGCAACCCACCACAAAAAATATGATAATTTATATAAAATTCTGAATAAAACAAGCGATCAAAATTAAAATAAGAAAGTCAAACGGCCTAAATTTTAAAACAGAGGGAATAGTTTGAGATAAAATAATATTGAGACGTTTATATTTCGAAGTGTATTCGTTTGTATCGTTTTTCAAATCAAAGAGACATCATTTGACTGTTTAGGGAAAATTGGACTGATAAAATTGCTGAATGAATCCACTCAAACTTGAGGTGGAACCGTGGAAGGACGTGTCTCCTGCTGCTGCGAAGTGGTTCTTGGGCCTCTTGCCTTCTTGGGATTGCTCTCCTTTGGGTGATTGCCGGCCGCGGCGGCGCTTGCATTTGCGCTTCAGATTGAGAGGGAGAGAAATTTTACCGGAGGGAGGAGGAGTGCAAGGAGTTTGGCGAGTTAAGGGAGTGCAAGGAGTTTGGCGGGTTAAGGTTTGGTGCATGGCTTAATGTGCCACTTGATCAGAGATCGACGGACAAGATGAGTACTGTGCGGGTGAATAAAAAAATATATCATACACCGAGCGAAAATACTTGTACGTGTTAGGGTTGCTGCATTAAAAAATACTAGCAAATATACCCGTGCGTTGCTACGGGTGATACCATATATTATATATATTAGCATATTATAACTTGTGATTTGATATATCATTATATGCTATGTTTTAAACAACTAAAATAATAATAATTGTATTCGAATCTTACAGTAGACATAACAAAGCGACTAATAGATCGCGAGAGGCGCAGATTAGGCAATTTGTTTATATTGAGCATCTTGTGGTGGCATGTCTAAGACTACACAGTGGTAGAAATATGGCATATGCTCCTATGGATTATTTATCAATCCTAGTAAACATGTGCCAATGATAATTGAGTGTATTTCAGTTGATTAGTTTCTTTATGATAGGAACCTGGTCATTTGAATTTGATTCTCAACTATTGTGCGTGTCTGTATTTTTCTTATTATTCATAATATAAAAACATTACTATTTCAGTGGTAGTTACATGTCGCCCCACTATTATGACACATGTGGTCACTTTGTTAATTTTAAAGATCTATTGGACTGGTTTTTCCAACGGGCTCAAAAGGGATGGAGTTATGCTAAAAAGGGTAATATGTTTTAAAAATTACATTTTAAATATCTTTTTTGTAGTATATTTTGTTGTAAGATAAAATATGCAACAATGATTGATGTATATTAAGCTTGTACCATTTACTAACGCAGTGCATGATACATCTTGTCTAATGAAATACTTTGCACACTAGAGTTTGGGCATACCTCATGTCTGAAGATATCCGTAGTCCAGGATCGAGGATGAAAGTTCATGACCTTGATCCCGAACAGCTTCTTAACCTCCTCCCAGAATCTCCTCGCCACCGGGCATAAAAAGAACACATGATACAAGGATAATTTGTGGGGCGTGGGCACTATGGAATGGAAGAAACAACCGCTGTAACATCCCGAAAATTCGCAGGAATTTGTTGAATGCAAAAAAAATGGAATTTCAAAATTTTTCGTGAATTGATGTGAATGCCAACAAACATATAAGGATGTATTCATTTTGCTCCCTAAATTCCTAGGCAATTTAATTTAAATTTAAAATCAATTTGAAGTGCTAAGGATTAATTAGTAGTGATTTGGTTTTTATTTGGGTTCTTGGTTCTTTGTTTGGATTTGAATTCAAATCTTATATTTGAATTCAAATCATTAACTCAACTGATTTAAATCTAACTAAACCCTGTTGGGCCCTATCTAAACCCCAAGTCCGCAAAACACCCCTGGACTTCCTCCCCGATCTGCAGCTCAGCTCAGCCAGCCCGGCCCAACCTACCACTTCTTCCCTCCCTCTCCGCCGAAGCCCAACACTTTTTCGGCCCAGCAGCCGGCCCATCTTCTACCGCGCGCCTCCTCCTCCCTTGACGTCGCTGGCGTGCGGGGCCCGCCACCGCACTGTGCTTCTTCACCACGCCTTCTTCCTCCAGCGCGGCGAAAAGCGGAGGGCGCCGGCCAATCCGAGCGCGGGAAGCTTGGGCGGCCCGACGCGATTGCGCCGCGTGTCCGCGGGCGCGGACGCCCAAATCTCGCCGTCCGTGCCCCTCTCCAACCCTAATCTTTCCTTATAAAACCGACCCCGACTGCTCTTTCTCTTCCAAGCCGCCGCCGCCCCGTCGGGGGGTTCTCTTCAGCCTGCGAACCGAGAGGGAGAGGGCGAGGGAGCTAGTGAGGGAGTTGGGGAAGGCGGAGGTGCATCGGAGAAGAGGAGGAGGAAGCCGGAGCACCGTCCTCGTCGCCAAGCCGAAGCCGCCGTCGCCGCCGCTCGTGGAGGACCGCCGGAGAAGGTCGAGCCGGAGCCGTTCGAGGGCGCGGGAGCATCTTCACTGCATCAACAACCTACACCGACCTGCAGCGATCGTCTTCGTGCCCTGTGGTGAGCCGCCCGCAAAGCTCCCCTTTCTACCTCCGTTCCAACCAAGCGCCGCCGCCGCCGTTCTTGCTCCGCCGTGCAAGCCTTTGTGAGCCGACCTTCGAGTCGAGCGTTTTCCTGCAGGAACCCTTCGCGCCGCTGAACCTTGCTGCAAACCGCCGTCGCCGCTTTGCCATCCCAGGGCCGTCGTGTCGCCGTCGCGCACTGGGAGTACCCGGAGCGCGCGGGCGCCATGGCCGCACCGCGGGTGAGTCTGGAGCTCTTCCCGCGCGTGCGTGAGCCCAAGCCGTGGCCGAGGTGGAACCTTGAGTCCGCGAGCTTCAGCAATCTGTGCAGCCGAATCCGAGCCGTGAACCTGTCTCTTATTGTTGTGCGCCGCCGGCCGCCATGAAGCCACGGCCCATCCAGCAGCCAGCCTTCGTGGGCCTAAAGTTTTCACCAAAGTCCAGATCTGCCCCCTTAACTATCCTGGCCCAGCCACTTTCGGCCCAATTCCAGCCCGCGAATCCTTCCCTTTTCTTTTTCTAACTGATCAGCCCGGCCCCACCTGTCATTGACTCTGTTAGGCTGACATGTGGGCCCCTCTGACCCCGCTGACCCCACTGACTTTGACCGTGACTGGTCAACGTTGACCAAGTCAACGCTGACGTCATCCGGGCCCACGATGGCGTCAGCAAGGCCGGCCCCACTGATGACGTCATGCTGACGTCAGCAGTGATGACGTGGCACGCCCTGGTGCTGCCACGTGTCCCAGCCTGCTGTTTTTCTTTTTTTCTGAAATTATTTAATATTTTCAGAAAATGATTTAAACTTCAAAAATTAATAATAAATCAACCGTAGCTCAGAAAAATATGAAACCAGTTTCTATATTTTTCTAAAATCATGATCTACGCGTTAGTGTAGAGTTTGGTATTGTTTGGGTCTTCTTGCTTCCTTGTTTCGGTGTTTCTTTGCTAGTAGTTTCCGTCTTATTTTCTTTTCGCGATCTTAGGAGGATCGGAGAGACAAGTGGGGGACAACTACTACCTCAACTACCTCAACGAAGTTCAAGAGCAAGTCCCAGGTTCACGTCCAACCAATTTCTGAAATACCTAATAGACATGCAAAGTAGTATGCTAGCGCTTTATTTACTTGCATGTTGATGATATGCCTGCACTGCCATTTATCTACCCTGTTTCCTTGCTGCCTATTATCCACTATATGAGAATGCTATGCTTGCTTGTGTTGGGATGGTTGTGTTTGATCTTCTTGGTGTGAGTTGGGTGGCTTGGGAGGAGTAGTGCAGCTAGGCGGTGGAGGCGAGTGATAACAACCCGGTCGTTGGATCGGGGTGCTTGGGAACTGAACTCGGACAGCTCCTACGGAGTACCTGTTGCGGGTACATTTATGGATTACTTGAGATTGATGGATTTGAGGAGTTTGGGCGGCAATACCTGTAATGGGTGCCGATTGCGGACCGCTGCGGCGGATCGCTTTTGACGCTGATACTCGCCTCACCGACAATTAAGGACCGAGTCGAGACCGGCCGTCAGATTGGGATTTACAGTGCTCACCATCTACCCAGAATGGGGAGGGTTCCAACAAGCCTATCTAGTGCGGTACCAGGACTGTTAGGAGGATCGAGTTTGATATGTGTAAGGGGGACTCGTTGCGGCGTACTCTCCCTGATTTACCACAGCCCCCGACTGGCCCCGGTGGAAAGGTTTCACATCCCTGGGGCAGATGTTAGATCAGATGTTTCCCGAGCCCAGGGAGACAGGATTGGCACCGTTACTGTTTAGGGTCTTTGCTGTGGGCTGTGTCTCAGGTTGGTTGCGGACTAGCCTTGCAGCCCAGATGGATTCCTGGAGTGCCACCTCTGCAGAGTGTAAACAATACGTATAGTCGTGTCCACGGTTACGGATGACCCGTACAAACAAATGTGGAGACAAAGAGGGGAGGGAGGTCACCGAGTCGACTAGTGAGTGAAAGGAGTTGGCGGATGCTTATTGCGGGAACCTGCTGAGGCAGGACGAGCCCGATGTGGTTGTGAGGGTGGTGGTTGGATTTGGGGAGTGTGATCCCTCTGGTGAGGACAGGAGTTGGTGTTGAGATGAAATTGGGTTATTGCTGCTGCTCGCTTAGGAAACCCTCAGCCTTTATCCTTTGAATATTTTATTACTAGATTAGGCCACTTTAAAGCTTGCTGCATATATTGGTTGGTGACGTGGACCTGTCCCATTTCCTTGGGGACAGTATTTGGGTACACAGGAGAAGACTCTGAGTACAAGATCTAACAAGAAGGACGATGAAGAGAGGGCTGTGTGCTGCGCTCAAGGATGCCTGTGAAAGTGAAGGTCTGAAGCGCCAGAAGCTTATAGCTATCCGCTGCGTAGTGTTTCCCTTTTGTCGTTTAGCCCAGCGGGCTTGTACCATACCGCTATGTATTTATAACATGTTTGAGGACCTTAATCAATGTATGGATGTGATATTCTACTGAAATGAGTTCTGTACGTGATAGCTGTTGATTCTGGGACTATCACAAGGGTACAGGGAGTCGGATTCTCGTAATTGGGAATACGGTTCGTTTCAACAACCATCACTGCTTCCTAGCCTTACCCTTGGCCTTACCTAGAGCATCGGTGCCTGGAGTGTAACACTCACGTGGGCGGCGAAGCCTACGTGTGGCAACCTGCAAAGGCTGAGGAGCATCTGGGATCTGAGACGGTCCAATCTCCTCGCGGCCGTCCTCCTCCTGGGCCTCAACTCCAATGTGAGTCGTGGACCTGTCGTGCGAAGTGGTGGCCTCTCTTGCACCTTCCCATACCGCATCACCACGCACGTCCCTCGCCGTGGTACTCCTACAACCACAACGAGCTGCAGCTCGACGAAGCCGACGTGCGAGTCTCTGAAATTGAAATATTAGTTAATGTGTTGCAATTACAATTTCATTTGTATGTGTTAATATATGGAATAATTGCAAACATACCCCAAGAAAGGTGTTTAGTGAACTCTCATCGACATTCGTCCTCGGAAACCGCTCAATGTCAAGCACCGATTGCCTTATCGCGTTGCCCTGCCAAACACAATGGAAAACATGTTAGTCGTCAACAATTACCAAACTGAAATAAAATTGGATTCTAGGGATGCCAGTACCACTCTATCCAGGATCGGTGCAGCCTCCACTACGGTCCCTTCCCTGGTCGCAATGTCGTACGAAGTATCTTCGTCATCAGATGACTGCATGTCGGCGTAGTCAGCTCCGGTCCACTGCATCTTCAACCTGGGACGAGTCACCCCTAAGTACCAAGAATGGTACGCCCGGAAGGTGTAGTTCGTATGCTCCTCCTCATTGTCATACACATTGTCATGGAAAAGCCCCCATTCTTCAATGTAAGCCCGGTGCAGGGTCTCGAAATCGGTAGTCTTCTTATGCTTCTGACGATCAATCGTGTGAACTAAGTTACGAAAAGGCCAAGTTACGATCATTATTTATCTTATTCATTAATAAAAAAGGACAAATAGTTATCAACAACCACTTACTTGTGTAACCCGATGGACATCGAGAACGGTGGTACCGACCACTCCTGTCGCAAGGCGAACTGCCGTGCAACTCGCTGCGGTAAGTGGTACTCAACTGCGTAGAAGCAGATGAGCGGGGTAGTCATCCTATAGAGATCCTCATCATTGAAGCACATGCTGCTCCACTGAAACTGTAGCACCTTCGGCTCCATGTACGGCTGCCAAGAGACCTACACAGCTTGATATGTTAGTATAAATCACAATAGTTCAAAGAATGGAGGCAAACTAGTTGAATCGTGAACGGAATGTGGAGGTAAGTTGTGAAGTAGTGCATTCATCGTTTTGATCTCAAGAAATATGAATTAAAAACTCATGACATAGTGCATTAGATAATACAAATTAAAACCATGATAATTTTTAAAAAAACTCGACCATG
>OAMR01000015.1:4595160-4626716 GCA_900205405.1 Echinochloa crus-galli | reverse complement strand
ACTGCCATGTGTTGATGACACAGCTGCTTCCTAGTTATTTATTAAAAGTTGGAATACTTATTTATTAATTTAATGGAAGGTATATTTGTTTTTAGGAAATGAATATAATAATTCCATGAAATATATATTATTAGTTATTTATTAAAAGGTATAATAGTTATTTATTTATTTAACGGAAGGTATTTTTATTTATACGAACTCGACTATTCCACGTAAGCGTGTGTTTTTTCTTTCACGGACTATTTAGTCAAACTCTTGTAAGACGGGAGGGGTAATGTTTAATGATTTGTGGGCCTGTTGACCCTCAAAAGTTTTGGATCTTTATAGTATAGACTAGCAAATATGCCCGTGCGTTGCTACGGGTGATACCATATGTTATATATATTAGCATATTATAACTTGTGATTTGATATATCATTATATGCTATGTTTTAAACAACTAAAATAATAATAATAATTGTATTTGAATCTTACAGTAGACATAACAAAGCGACTAATAGATCGCGAGAGGCGCAGATTAGGCAATTTGTTTATATTAGGCATCTTGTGGTGGCATGTCTAAGACTACACAGTGGTAGAAATATGACATATGCTCCTATGGATTATTTATCAATCCTAGTAAACATGTGCCAACGATAATTGAGTGTATTTCAGTTGATTAGTTTCTTTATGATAGGAACCTGGTCATTTGAATTTGATTCTCAACTATTGTGCGTGTCTGTATTTTTCTTATTATTCATAATATAAAAGCATTACTATTTCAGTGGTAGTTACATGTCGCTCCTCTATCATGAGACACATGTGGTCACTTTGTTAATTTTAAAGATCTATTGGACTGGTTTTTCCAACGGGCTCAAAAGGGATGGAGTTATGCTAAAAAGGGTAATATGTTTTAAAAAATTACATTTTAAATATCTTTTTTGTAGTATATTTTGTTGTAAGATAAAATATGAAACAATGATTGATGTATATTAAGCTTGTACCATTTACTAACGCAGTGCATGATACATCTTGTCTAATGAAATACTTCAGATTAGGAATAGTCAAATACCCGAATTAGCAGTTATCATATACACATTGCAGGGACATTCGTAGACCTCAGTTGTACTTGTACATCGTTCTAGGTTTTCTTTTAGAGAAAACCGAGATTATTATGAAACCTGAACAATATATATACTCTATTGAAGCATTTATATTAGTACATGAACATGTTCTTTTTGTTATACACATTTGTGGGACCGTGGGAACCTTATCCTATATCCAACTGCACCCTTTCCGGCCACTGCCACAGGCCAGGGCCTTCGTCCTCAATCTCTCCCTGTCTATTTGACTATTTGTCTCTCTCAAATATGTTCGAGTGTGAGAAGATTAAAGCCGACGAAGCTCACCTGCAGCAGCTGTGTCGTTCGGACCTCGCGTCTGCAGGATGCATATGCATGGCAGCCGCGCGCCGGCGCAGCCTGTGTGGTGTTTCTCTCCGGAGCTTGTACGGCAGCCACAGTCGATCCAGAGCTTTGCGGAGCCTGCACGGTGGCAACGTCCAACAAATCATCGTGCGCGAGCCAGGGTAGCATGACGCTCTTCGGCGTGCCGTGCGAGGTGGGGCGTTAAGGCTCCCGTGGCCGCGTTGTCCATGCATCTGGGTAGGGATGACAGTCGGACCCACGGGTGCGGGTGCCCGCGGGTTTCGCACCCATTGGGTGCGGGTGTGGGTGCAAAATCTCACCCGTGGATCTGCACCCGACCCGATCCGTACTGAAGCGGGCGTGGGTGCGGGTGTAGAATTTCACCCGCGGGTGACCCATGGGTCCCAAAATAACAAGAGTTTTTAGTATTTTTTTAAAGTTACATAACTTTATGCATCATAAAATCAGCCCGGCTCTCTAATTTGCTATGGATGGGAGGCTAGAGACTGGATGACTGGTTAAAGTATGGATGAATGAATAAAACCTGCAACTTGAATATAGTTTTGTATTTCTGTTGATTGATGGTTGCTACCTGTGTGGTTGTGTTGTTGATCTATAATAATGTAATGGGTGTGTTCTTTGGTGGAACTGCAAGTCTGCAACTCTAATTAATACGATGCGAATATTTAGAACTTATTTTACTTGGTTATGTGTCGATACATGTAATTTTTGTTTGTTATGTAGAGAACCAAAGCGGGTGCCCCCGGGTGCGGGTGCGGGTGCGGGTGCTAAAATTCACCCATGGGTTTTATAATGAGTGGGTGTGGCTAAATGTGACGGGTCTCGTAATGGGTCGGGTTTTGCTCCACCCGCACCCGACCTGACCCATTGCCATCCCTACATCTGGGCAACGTGTACGCCAATATCTCGGAACATTAACGTTCGGTTCTGACTCTGGCTCGATTTGTCTCGGCTGAGCAGTTCGACCACAGACGGACGAACGGACGGACCAAAAGGCATGGTGGGGAGAGCTCTATGGTTTTTTTTGAAAAAAGGTATTTAATAAAAGGACTGTGGGTTAATTAATGAAACTTTAAGGTTTTTATTGTAAATTTATGACGTACCGTAGAAACAATCCTTGCTTTATAATTAGGTAGAGATAAATAAATAAATCATTTCTCCATAATCAGAAAAATGAACCAACCTTTGAGCAGGACTACCGGCAAGCAATTGCCTATCTGAACTTGTATTAAAATATGTATGAAAGTTACATACATGCTTTGTGAGCAAAAAGAATTTGGGAGAAAAGAAAAGGAATGCTATCCCATTACAGATATTATGTCCTCACTCTATCCCCTAAGCAGTAGACAATGCACAGGATTTTTGCTCTATTTGAGCAAAGCAGAAGATCACTAGCCGTCAATCAATGGCATCGAACAACTTGGTATTCCTGTCCTTCCAGATGTTCCACAAAACACATGTAATAATTGTCGATCTCAAGCGCTGATCAATCTCGTGAAGGCTCTGGTGGTTCCATAGATCAGATATTTGCAACCGTGTAAGGTTCTCATTCGGACAGAGAAGCAGGTCCCAAACGTTCGCTGGTCTCGTGCAACTCAGGAAACGAACCAATCTTTCAGCACCGAGTCTGAGCAAATCATGTGCTCAACATGTTTTTTTGATAGAAATGTCCTCAATATTGGCATTGTGAATTTTGATGAACTGTCATTGTATATGAGTATATGACTATCGCAAAGGGCTCCTGGGCGAAGTTGGAAAAGCCAACAAGGTAAAAATGGTAGGCTGCATTTGTAGAACCCTTGAAATTTGGTACATTTCAATAACTGTTGACCCAATGCTGGCGTTGCATTTTGTAAAAGAAAAAAAATGTTGGCGTTGCATTGAAGCGTCAAACGTTTAAACTGCTTTTGGGCTGTGCTAGCGGCGATGGAGTGAGATATATACTTGTTAGGACTGTCGTCCGTGGGATTCTGTTGTGTTCGATGAAAGATGGGCGGACGAGATTGAGTGGGTGCGCGGTAAGCGAAAATTAAGTTTCCTTTTTTTACTGTGTCCCCGGTGCTGTCTTTTGACTCTTGAGCGAAAAAAAAGTTTCCTATGCTTGGATATAAATGGTCCTCAACTGGGACAATTTCTATGTCCAATTTTCTACTGAAACACACTGCAAGTTTGAGATAAAATAAATTTATATTCATTTTGAGGTGTATTCGTCAGTATTATTTCAGATGAAAGTTCCATCTTTTTTGTTATCGGATTTCAAGGTAAATCATCTCCTGATAGCCTATCCAGATCTGCGACCACCGAAGTGAGATCTGGCGTAGATCGGCGGCGACGGCGACCGACGGACCTGTGCTGCCTACAACTCTTTGGCTCCGGTCGTTGATGTGCACGATGATGGTCGACTCGGTGGCGGTATTTGTGCATCTACATCTTATGACAACATCTTCATTCATAGCTGATATCTTCTTTACAATCCCAGAGATTAGTCATCTTGATTTCGACCCACGGATCTTTTACTCTGCTGATGTTTCCATCAATTGATGGATCTTGAGCACGTTGCATGTGTGCCTATTGGTTACTTCGTGGCAAAATCATTGTGAGATAATGTGAGTTAATGGCCGATCGTTGTTGGTCAAGATTGGGTAGTATGGGGAGTATTGGCTCGGTGAGAGGGTAGAAGTAGCATTGATGGGCTTCGAATTGGTGATACCTTTTTGGTTCAGATTTCTCGACTCCAGGGAAAAATCCTCAGGTCTCCTTAGTTGGTTGTGCCTGACAATGGTCTTTCTTGCTGAAGCATTATTTGGAGCTCGATGGATTGCTCTATACGGTGAAAATCGATGATATGATCTTAACTGATTGGATCATGGCAACGACGGCTCGTGCGCGTGCTGTTTCCTTGTTAGAGGCATTGTCTTTACAGAGCCTTTCTCATAGTCCATATGCTGCTTTGTTGGTGTATGAAACTGAAGGTTAAGTCGTATGGATAGTATACTTTGACATAATTTTTATGTCTTTTTTATTTTCTCTTTTAGGCTGTGTGCATATGATCTTAGTTTAATTGTATCTTCTCGGTGTAATTGGCTAAGATTAATAAAGTTTCCCTTATCGAAAAAAATCCGATATCATAGATTTTATTGTTTTGACAGTGCTATAATAAGATTTTCATCGTAATATATTTCCTTGGTACACCAACAACTCCGAGATTCACATATACAAATTATTTTTGAGTTGTGGAATGTCTTTTTTGCTTGTGGTGCATTGTAAGCTTGCACCTTAATAAAAATCGTCCAAGATGCTGCCTCACAATGACTATGAATTATGCATTCATGTCAAAGCATTTATTGCTTAATGTCATGCGTTCTAGCATATTGTGGAGACTCAAGGTCTAACCATAAGGAGTTCCTTAAAAAAGAGAGCCTAACCATAAGGAATAGAGAGAGTTTTTATCTCTCCTAATTCTAATACAAACGGACATAAGGAATAAAGGGTTGAATATACTCTTGTATTTTACTGGAAGTACTATGTCCAAAGAAATAACAAATGCTACATTTTTTTGCCCCCCCACCTTAGTGATATTTTTGAATCATATAAACATAGCACTTGTCCAAGTAAATCCACTTAGATGTTGACTCCTCGCATCATCATAGGGGGAAACACTATTGCCAACACCAAAGGCCCACATATCCTTCTGAAACCTCACGGTGTACGGTGTACCACTGAACATACAATCTCCCAAAGTGCTTCTTAGGGTGTCTCTATAGGAACTTCTGGTTTTATAGATGACCCCCATAATGATTTTGATGTCTACTGATATATTACCACCAATATATTTATCTGTAGTTTATTCTATGGAACGTGGTTCCATGTATGAGAGCTGGTTCTATATAGAATCATTCTCACAGTGTCTAAAACCCGGTTCCATAGTAGAGAGATATTGAGCCATACATAGAACCGAGAAATATTGAGCCATACGGTGAACCTGGTTCCCTCAAGGCACAATGTATCTTTGCTTCTGTATCCAACCAGAAAATCCATTCCCAATCTCATGACTCCCGTATGGCTCAATATTCCTTGGTTATTTGGATTGTCATAAAAAATTTGTATAAGAAATAGCAAATTATCAAGACATCACCAGAAATTACCATACTCATCATAACATAAAACAAAGCTTGCATTCATATGATTTGAAGTGACATTCATAGTACAATTCCAATACATGTCACTTTAAATTACTCAAATTGGTATTCTAGTGCATCAAATGCTACTACATGGCCTTTCACTTATACAATTAGACCACAAAATGCTATAGTTAGCCCACAAAAATCTATACTTACCCTAGTCCAAAATACTACCTAACCAACTTGCACATACTAGCACAAATCGTCAACTTGAAGAATATCATCATCACAAATTGGAGCCGTCACAAGTTGGGTAAAATTGCCAAGAATATTGTGCTTTTCAACCTCCACAATTGCTCCTTTGTTGATGACATCATTCTCCACTTCCTTTGGGGGTTGTACACCATCATCTAGCTTTTGTTTCTGCCAACAAAAGTATCAATAATTAGCTTGGGGATGATGGCAACAACATGTAGAAATTTCTAGATTGCATGTTGCAAACGTACCTTTACCTTTTCCTTTTTTGGTTCAACGGATTTGGTTGGCTTACTATGATTTTCCTTCTTGATTTTTTTACTGACCTCCTTTTTCTTCAATTGTGCACCACTAAACAAGTCATCTTTTAGTTGCATATTTGGCTCAACATTTTCTTGGTCATTAGACGATTTATAGAAAGTCGTCCTACATAAATTGAGTTTATAATCCAACTGTGAACTCAAGCAATGAAGTCCATCTTCTAGCAGCAAACAACACTTTGGATAATCGGCTGCCTTATATGCTAAATTGAGAAATATATGGAACAAATTTTTAGTCTGAAGTTGAGCCTCTAACTTTGGAATTTCTACCACATTCCTTCCTCGCCTATCTTGTATATTTCCATTGCGAGCTTCTCTAGTCCATCTCTTTAAGACATAGTCTGTTGGCAATGTCTCTATATTCATCAAGACAAGAACTTTCAAACCATGTGCACATACTATTCCTGTCCTATTGAACATTTGGCAACTACATTGCAGTTTGGTTTAAAGGATCACCTATCACTATGCTCCTCATGAAACTTTAAAGCACCATTGAAACTTCAAATAGCAATAGCATATATATTTTCATCCAATACTCTATTGTATGCAGCCATGGACCTTTCATATTGACCTTGGAAAGCTTCATCAAACAATATTGCAACACCCATTATGTGCAACTAGAAAAGTCTCAAAGAGCCATATGAATGAGTCCTCTATGTCATCAAACAAGATTGCATGACCAGAAATAGTAGTCTCTCTAAATTGATTGAGCCCAAGAAATATGATCCATATCTTTGTTTGTGCCAAAAAGTAGTGTCAAATGTGAACACATCACCAAAGTGTGCGTAATCAAGGATCATTTTAGCATCATCCCAGAAAATGGTGGTTATATTCTCTTCAATATTTAATTACAAAGCATATTGAAATAATGGTTTCTCAACAATTTTGTTATGAAATTACTTTAAGATACTCCCAGCTTGTCCAAAAGCCAACTTCCTGTGTGGTTTGTTGCGAATTTTTTTTTGCAGTCACAACAAGTGTGGATAAGGTTAAGTGGTCCACCAACTTGATGACTAGCCAACTTAGGTGCATCTTTAGGCCTAATTCTAGAATCATCAACAGCAAAAAACACCCCCACACTCATGCCAACTCACCCACACAAAAGCGTAAAGATTCAGACACGCCTAAGTCTGATGTAAAGAGCGACCAAACAACAAGAAAAACATGATCTTATTCTCCTGAAGCAGGGGCAGTCAAGAGGGATATTCCTCAAGCCCCTGCTAATGACCACAACTTTCGCTCTTCACTGGCTATGATCAGAAGGCCTACCATATCATACACAACTCCATGAAAAACACATGCGTTTCGTCGAGTCCAACATGTCCAGGCCTCGAGAATTATGAGAGTTTAGGCCTTGCAATATGACACAACTAGCTTCATTGCTCACTCTTTCCCACCAATCATTGAAAGAAACTTCTATGGACTGAGGGGAGAGAGAGACCAAAGGCCGACCTATGATAGAAAATGGTATTAGAAATCCCTTGCAAAGACGACATAATGGACAAGGAGGTGATCAATAGTTTCTAAAGCTTAGTTGCACATAGGGAAGCACATAAGATGAGGGAGACCCCGGCGAGCTAGTCGATCTGCTGTCTAACACCTCTTATGGGCAACTAGCCACATAAAAAAGCGACATTTGGGTGGTGCCCAAGTCTTCCAAACTCTGTCCCATGGCCCAAAAGAGTGGATCCAAGGAAACCTTCATAGGTTGACTTGAGAGTATTGGCCGTATGTAGTAAGGCCCCAAATGTGTTTGTCCACCGTGTCCGGCTGTAGCTTAAAGCCAATTAGAATGCCCCATAATTGGAGAAGCTTGACCGTTCATAAAATGAATAGCTTGATGCACACTAAATCCAAGACACACTTCAAAAAGCTTATTCAATTCAAGTCAGGCCAATGGAAGCAAGCAAGAAGCAATGGAACTTGAGAAAGATTGAATTAGACAAATTCCAACAAAAGACGTGGCATGATCCGATAATGTAAAAGATGACTAATGCAAATGAATGGAAGTTCATTCAGTGGCTACATGAAAATTATTTAGTTGTACTGGATCATCCGATGGTATAAACTTAATCTTTGAACTTTGCATTGGACATTCATAAGTAGAGCTAACAACGGATTGTCCGATGGCACCATCAGAAGCTTACTCTAAATAGATGTTATTTGGCTTGGATGAGATCCAGCTGCACCGGAACATTCGATGGTGATGACATCAGCAGCCAAAGTGATTTTCAACTTTACAATGGTCATGTCACCACACAAAAGCGTAAAGATTCAGACGCGCCCAAGTCTGATGTAAAAAGCGACCAAACAACAAGAAAAACATGATCTTATTCTCCTGAAGCAGGGGCAGTCAAGAGGGATATTCCTCAAGCCCCTGCTAATGACCACAACTTTCGCTCTTCACTGGCTATGATCAGAAGGCCTACCATATCATACACAACTCCATGAAAAACACATGCGTTTCGTCGAGTCCAACATGTCCAGGCCTCGAGAATTATGAGAGTTTAGGCCTTGCAATATGACACAACTAGCTTCATTGCTCACTCTTTCCTACCAATCATTGAAAGAAACTTCTATGGACTGAGGGGAGAGAGACCAAAGGCCGACCAATGATAGAAAATGGTATCAGAAATCCCTTGCAACGACATAATGGACAAGGAGGTGATCAATGGTTTCTAATGCTTAGTTGCACATAGGGCAGCACACAAGATGAGGGAGACCCCGGCGAGCTAGTCGATCTGCTGTCCAACACCTCTTATGGGCAACTAGCCACATAAAAAAACGACATTTGGGTGGTGCCCAAGTCTTCCAAACTCTCTCCCATGGCCCAAAAAGAGTGGATCCAAGGAAGAAAACTTCATAGGTTGACTTGGGAGAGTATTGACCGTATGTAGTAAGGCACCAAATGTGTTTGTCCACCGTGTCCGGCTGTAGCTCAAAGCCAATTAGAATACCCCATAATTGGAGAAGCTTGACCGTTCATAAAATGAATTGCTTGATGCACACTAAATCCAAGACACACTTCAAGAAGCTTATTCAATTCAAGTCAAGCCTATGGAAGCAAGCAAGAAGTAATGGAACTTGAGAAAGATTGAATTAGACAAATTCCAACAAAAGAGGTTGCATGATCCGACAATGTAAAAGATGACTAATGCAAATGAATGGAAGTTCATTCAGTGATCACATGAAAATTATTCAGTTGTACTGGATCATCCGATGGTAGAAACTTAATCTTTGAACTTTGCATTGGACATTCATATATAAGTAGAGCTAACAATGGATTGTCCGATGGGACCATCAGAAGCTTACTCTAAATAGATGTTATTTGGCTTGGATGAGATCCAGCTGCACCGGAACATTCGATGGTGATGACATCAGCAGCCAAAGTGATTTTCAACTTTACAATGGTCATGTCACTATTCAAAGGAATTGGATTATTTGATGGTAAAACGGTCATGTCTTCGGCAGCAGCTTGGGATCATCTAGCGGTATACACCTTTTTTGGGGACTTTTTCAATGCCTACCCCTCGAGACTTGGCCTATATATACCCCCTATATGGCCTATTGTACATATTATTGCACCCCTGAAGACTTAATAAACCTAGTGGGTGTTTAAGAGCCAAAGAATAATATAATTTCAGATCCAAATCGTCACAAATTGGATAATCAAGAAGGTAGGAAGTTCAAGTCGACATGTTCATCCCCAAGCTAGTGTGCATTGTGCTTGTTGCCCTTAGGATTGTCAAGTGAGAGTTCATGAGCTTCATAGAGGCTGACGACTCATAACGGGTCTTAGTGACGTGGTGGTGATGTTGGACATTGTAGGAGCCCCAAGACTTGGTGAATTTTAGATGGTCTGAGCTCGATATTGCGAAGATAGAGAAGGAGCATTCTTAGTGGAGCCACTTGGGATCCTAGTGAGTAAAGAAGGCATATATGATATATCTAAGTGAGAGCCTCAATGTGGATTAGGGGGGAGGGGGAACACTAACTGGTCCATAATATGTGGATAAATCAGTTGTCTCGTCTCCCTCTCTTACATTCTACATTTTATTATTAAATATATTTTCCTCCATGAAAGTTATGGACTAGGATATTTTGCTTCTTAGTGCTCTATGTTGATTATTAGGATCCTTTCTTGTTAGTGCTCTTCTAGGTCATCCTCGTAGCATTTTCTTTTGCAAGAACTATATGTTTGGGCACCACTAGTATAGGCTAAGGTTTTTCTTATCGCTTTGGATTTTTGAAAAAAAAAAGCCTCAATTCACCCCCTGCTGGGCCATTGACCCTTTTAGATAGACGTCAGGGTGCAAATGGTCCATCATTGTTAACTTGGAGTTGGATAGAAGCTCATGAGCTTGTGTGCTGTGCAAGACTTTCGTCCCATCTTGCTCGCCTTCACTACCATGTATCTCCTGATCTTCTAGAAGGCCCTAGAGACTAAATTGTAGGTCTAGCTCACTGATTTCTTCAAGATATGAATGGATCTCATTAACTTTCCTAACATGTTTCTTGCCTAATTATGATTCCAAGATCAACTTGCTACATCTGAGTGTTTAGTCCCCAAGTCATTAGGTTTATATGTCAAATCTAGACATGACTGGGCAAAGGAAGGACCAAGACCAATAGGTAGGGTGCTTGTGCTTGGGTTGACCAGCCCAATGGGCATTGGGCCCACTGGTTGTCATCTTTTTTGGGCTTGATAGTGGCTTTGGGTGTTATCCAATTGTGGTCCTGGTTAGGCCAAATTCCTGCAAAAGCACAATATTCTCCAAAACATAAGGTATATGCAAACACCACCTAGTTATTAGATATGATCAATAATAATGACATCATTTTCATACCAATATTGTAGAGAAAAAAAGGTGCAGTTTATGAGTTTGAAAAAAGAGTTTGTCGGTCTCAAAACTGGGTGTTGGCCAGTTTGGTCCAAAGTCGGGTGTCAGCGAGTTTGCTGGTTTGGGTCATAAAACCGAGGGCTGTGTCTGGTGCACCAGGCGGAGTTGAGTCGGGGGATGCTTGACAACATCATGAAGCTTGCGTCAAGATGAAGTGAAGTTGTGAATTCAAGGCGCTAGATCCGTTTGATGCACTAGCAAAAAATCCTGGTTCTGCTGTCCAAATAGTACTGAACCATGTCAACCAAGATGAAAAGAAAAGTCATTTTAGGTGGGAAATTATTACTTGCGGAAACATACATAAAAAGAGCAAAGATGAAGAAATTGATAGTGGCATTTCTTGAAGTCAAACTTTTGAGTGGTATTAATTTCATTCAATTTCTCAACTGTAGGACCTGCGATTGATTGTTTGTTTACTACATATGCAACCTTTTCGATGCGCAGAACGGCGTAGAAATCTTCGATAAACTCCATTAAACTAAGATTTTAGCACTGCAATCACACCACTAAACTATTTAAATATGAAAGACAATAGTATCCACACATCCAAGCTTAGCTATCTGGTAAACACAAACCGTAGTCTAGAAGAGTAAAGGTAAAAGTAGGAGCATTTGTGAACTGCTAATTGTAGGTCAGTTGGTAAGGTTCCTTATGGTTGAATCCATCAGGGTGCCGAGTTGTTGCATTTGTCCACCAGGGTGCTGAGTTGTCGCATTTTCGTAGTAGTCTTCGGGAAAAAAATATGACAGGAGCATTTGGGTGGATGACCCAAAATACACAATTAATTTTGGTTTTTGCAGAAGGACCCTAAATATATACACCATTGTTTACAGAATTACACAATTTTTGTTTTTGCGGAAGGACCCAAAATACACCATTGTTTACAGAATTACAGGTAGGCAATAATGTGGTACAGACTGTAGTACAAACATACACCAGTATTTCATAGCTTCAAGGGAAGTACAAGACAAAAGGGGATGAGGTAAATACAACACCCGTATGTAGCAACATACATGCTTGACAGAAACAAACCGAGGCAACTGTATATAGATGGGAACTATAGTAGAGATTAAAGACTTCCAGTGCAAGGTAGCTGCCCCGCTTATATATGTCGGACGTCCTCATGACCATTTGGTATCACAGCTGAAGCCTCTGCTGTGTTAACTCCACTTCCATGTGATTATTGGCACCGCCACGTCTGGTCGTCGTAGTTGCAGCTGCAGCCGTGCTACCATCACCGGTGGGCATCATAATTGAAGCTGGTGTAATGTCATCGCCGTGGCCACCAGGGGGCGTCACTTGCATAGATGCTTCCGTGGCATTGCCGCTGCCACCGGTGGGTATGAGAGGTGAAGTTGCTGTGGTTCCACTATTGTTTGTTGCTTGCTGCTCCTGCAGCTCTGTCCTCTGCATCTTCTCCGCCAAGGTCTCCATCCCCATGTACGATAGGAGGAGCCAGATGTAGGAGAGGTACTCCCCGCCCTGGCCTAAGCTCTTGGCGTGCAGGTACCCTCTGCATCTACCAGCAGAGAAGCAGAGCATCTCCACCCACACGCCCTGGATCACCTCCCACATGTTCTCCTCGATCTCGTGTAAATCTTTAGCGAGCATCCAAGCATCACGGACGATGCTTACATCCTGTCTCTCCCCCTCTGGCTTGATGATATTATCGATTATCTTCAAGGCGAGCTCACGTTCTTGATCACACGCGGGCCCTGCACCACCCAGTCGAGGATCAATCTTGAGCGTCATCTTAAGCTGCCTGTAGGCTTCTCTGAACAGGCTGCGCCTAGCCCCGGTCATCAGCATCTCTGGGTTGACGAACAGCAGGTACACCATGTAGTTGGATATGTTCCTGCTGCGACACGCCGCATCGCAGGTGGCAGGAAACGGGGCTGGTGTGTAATAGCAGAAGTCCGTGGCGAGGTGCCAGAGGATGACGCTCTCATCAAACGGCCTCTGCAAGCTCCTCCACAGGTTCTGCTTCGCCCTGCCGACCCTCTTGTGCTTCAGGGTCCACTGGCCGCGGTTGTCGTTGAACGCCCTGTAGGTGGCCGTGTCCTTTATGTGACGACCCTCTTGTGCTTCAGGGTCCATCCACCCTTTCTTGAGGTAGTCATGGACGAGGTTGGTGATGTCTCTGGAGGACTTGCACGCAGGCATGGACCACTGCTGGTCCAGATAGTCCTTGCAAACCAGCAAGGTTGCCAGCTTCCGGATCGTCTTCGTCTTGCACTTCTTGTTGCGAGCTAAATACCTTATTAGGTTGTACTGTGCTACTTGATCAGGCCACTGTGGCTGATCACCAGACCATCGATTAATTCTGTTAAGTATCACAACAGGTATAAGGTACTCAAGACCAACAGTACATGAGAGCAATATGTATGTGATCCTGACATCAGTGTCGATAGCTCTTCCTTGACTAATGGGCACCAGCACAATGACTGCAAACATGCAGCCACCGGCTACTACCCGCAGAAGGAATATAAAATTAAACAATAATGTCTTCAACTGGTTACTGAAATTTTGGTGTAGCACTGATTCCTTGGTGTAGAGTCGATCGAACGTTGCAGAGAGGCCAGACTGTACCAAGTCGTGCGCTCTATCTTTATTATTCACCAACTGCCTCAAGCATCTAAGGCGGTAGGAATACGGAGGTGCAAGGTCTACGAACAGATCATAGGGCTTCTTATTAACTTCCCCTTCAATGGATTCGGCACTAACACTCTGTACAGCCTCCCGTACGAAATCTTCAAGCGATTTAATCTGTAGATTTTCATTTTCTTCTGATGAAACAATCTGGTCATTTCTTCCTGATCCAGACGAGTCCACGAGGCTATTGATGCTAACTCTCTTCAAATCCCATGGCTTCAGTATGCATTTAAGAATCCCTGGGATGAACAAGAGAACTACTGCTACCAGATACTGTTCGCTCTTCTCTTCTGACCACGATTTCCAAGAGACGTAGACAGCAACGGTGACCTGAGATACCGGAAAGTCACACATGTATATTGTTTTCTCAATAACTTTGGATGTACTAAAACGTATATTCTTTTTTCATAAATACTTTTGGTTTTGGACATTTACAAAGTGTTCAAACAAAACTTTCACTGATATCTTCAATCACAATGTACTAATATTAATAAAATCAAGGTATTTAGAATGATACACTACTAAAAAAGGGGTTTCTAGGGGTGGATTAAAACCCATTTACATGAGTGAAGTCGAGGTCTACACTTGTTTTTTACAGTTAAAAATAGGAAAACGTCCAAATTACTACCCTCAAGTATGGACAAAGTCTGGATAACCCCTTAATATATATGTTTTCGTTCATTTTACACCCACAACTATCTTAATCAGTCTAATGTACCCCTTTGCAAAATTTGTCTTTTTTGTTTCTCCATACATAAGTGGTGTTTTAAGTTCAAATTTTGTGGGATGATAGAGGGCCATATAAAGTACTTTTTAAAAAATATAATATGAAATTTTCATCATTATTTCTCATAAAAGTTTATACCAATATTGTTAATTTATTATTACATACTTTATTTTATATTTTTTGAAAAAATTTCAAATTTTAAAATTTTCAAAATAATCATGAAAAATTTATTTTATATTTTTTGAAAATACTTTATGTGGTCATATATCATCCTACAAAATTGTAATTTAAAATACCACTTGTGCATAGAGAAACAAAAAAGATAAATCTTATGAAGGGGTAGATTGGACTCATTGAGATAGTTGTGGGTGTAAAATGAACGAAAACATATATATTAAGGGGTTATCCAGACTTTGTCCATACTTGAGGGTAGTAATTTGGACGTTTTCCTATTTTTAACTGTAAAAAACAAGTGTAGACCTCGACTTCACTCATGTAAATGGGTTTTAATCCACCCCTAGAAACCCCTTTTTTAGTAGTGTATCATTCTAAATACCTTGATTTTATTAATATTAGTACATTGTGATTGAAGATATCAGTGAAAGTTTTGTTTGAACACTTTGTAAATGTCCAAAACCAAAAGTATTTATGAAAAAAGAATATACGTTTTAGTACATCCAAAGTTATTGAGAAAACAATATACATGTGTGACTTTCCGGTATCTCAGGTCACCGTTGCTGTCTACGTCTCTTGGAAATCGTGGTCAGAAGAGAAGAGCGAACAGTATCTGGTAGCAGTAGTTCTCTTGTTCATCCCAGGGATTCTTAAATGCATACTGAAGCCATGGGATTTGAAGAGAGTTAGCATCAATAGCCTCGTGGACTCGTCTGGATCAGGAAGAAATGACCAGATTGTTTCATCAGAAGAAAATGAAAATCTACAGATTAAATCGCTTGAAGATTTCGTACGGGAGGCTGTACAGAGTGTTAGTGCCGAATCCATTGAAGGGGAAGTTAATAAGAAGCCCTATGATCTGTTCGTAGACCTTGCACCTCCGTATTCCTACCGCCTTAGATGCTTGAGGCAGTTGGTGAATAATAAAGATAGAGCGCACGACTTGGTACAGTCTGGCCTCTCTGCAACGTTCGATCGACTCTACACCAAGGAATCAGTGCTACACCAAAATTTCAGTAACCAGTTGAAGACATTATTGTTTAATTTTATATTCCTTCTGCGGGTAGTAGCCGGTGGCTGCATGTTTGCAGTCATTGTGCTGGTGCCCATTAGTCAAGGAAGAGCTATCGACACTGATGTCAGGATCACATACATATTGCTCTCATGTACTGTTGGTCTTGAGTACCTTATACCTGTTGTGATACTTAACAGAATTAATCGATGGTCTGGTGATCAGCCACAGTGGCCTGATCAAGTAGCACAGTACAACCTAATAAGGTATTTAGCTCGCAACAAGAAGTGCAAGACGAAGACGATCCGGAAGCTGGCAACCTTGCTGGTTTGCAAGGACTATCTGGACCCATATATCATCCTACAAAATTGTAATTTAAAATACCACTTGTGCATAGAGAAACAAAAAAGATAAATCTTATGAAGGGGTAGATTGGACTCATTGAGATAGTTGTGGGTGTAAAATGAACCAAAACATATTTTAGGGGGTTATCCGGATTTTGTTCATACTTGAGGGTAGTAATTTGGACTTTTTACTTAAAAGTATGCAGGAGAGGCCTCTGCAAATCTACTTTCAAGGACGTATTATGCCATCATCCAGCCCTAAAAATTAAATTAAAACAAAATAAAAAATCACACTTGCACGTAGTGCCACCTCAGGAACTGCCCCCACACCTAAGACAGGCTATGTCATGCTTCCTCCGCGCCCGCATTAGGCAGGCTGCCCCCGCCATTGGGAACCACCCATGATGGGGAAGTCTACAACGTCCGTGTGCCCCCAATGGGGGCATGACCATGCATACCGTTGGGCCCACCATCGTCGCTACTTGGGAGTGAGGAGGGAGGCGAGGGAGAGCTGCTAGGGAGATAAGGAGGTAAGAGAGCAGATAAGTGTGAGTGAAGGCTTTGGTGTTGAAGGGAGCGGATAAGATCTCACAATATGACCCAATATGAATGGTTCAGATGAGAGGTGGGATAATCCTCTCGTTCTTGTGGCCGGGCTAGCTTAGGCTCCATTGGATTGGGTCCAATCAAAAGCTGAACAAGTGATAGGATGAGGGATTCCCCCTCTCACTTGGGCTCTTCAATTCAGATAGGATCTAAAGGGATGAGATCGGCTTTGTGCATATTTAGATCAATTATACATATATACTCTAATCACAAAGACTTCTATCTCAGCTGGAACATAGCCAATTCTTCTATTAGTTTTTTTAGTAAAGTCCAATTTACCCCTCGATATTGTTATGAAATCTGAAAAGCCCCCCCCCCTTGAACTAAAAAATCGGCCATTTTACACTCTTAACTCTTCAAAACCGGACAAACTACCCCCCAGCTACATTTATAAGTGGTTTTTGGCGGTGGTTTTGAACTATTTTTTGTTCAAAAAACATATCTATTAGATAAAGATAATTTTTTTAAAACACAAAAAATTATCTAGGCTAAAAAAGTTCTAAGGAAAATTACAGAGGCATATTGGGACATGAGAATCCCAATATAATATTTTAAGCTTGTCAAAATATATCTAGAGGCTTTTAAAAATTGGATTTAGCTCTGCAGAATTAGAAAACTATTTCAAAAAATCCCAAAATATTTTGAGCCATGAATAAATGCATTTTTGAGGACTTATATATACAGTGATAAAAACACTAAGAATGTGATGATATATCTCTAAATATTTTATTTGGATATCTTGTGTCCCAATATATCACTAAATATTTTTTTTTGAAAGTTTTGGGGGCCAAAAGTTTTTTTTGCGACATAAAAATCTATCATGTATTTCTTATTGAACTATAAAATGGTCAAAACCACCTTTAAACCACTATTCATTGTTAATCTATGTACTACTTTGGAAAAAGTTCAAATTACTACCCTCATGTATGGACAAAGTCTGGATAACCCACTAAAGTATGTTTTGGCTCATTTTATGACAATAATTATTTCAGTCGGTTCAATTTACCTTTTCATAAGATTTGTCATTTTTGTTTCTCCATGTACAATTGCTGCTTCAAATCAAAATTTTGTGGCATAATATTATGATTTTTTTCATCAATATTTTGAAGGGATATGATATGTAATAACAAATTAACCAAATGATACAAAACTTTATGAGAAGTAATGGTGAAAAATACTCTATGTTACCATCTATCATCTCACAAATTTTTAACTTGAAAACACCATTTGTGCATGGAGAAAAAAAGAAGACAAATATTATGAAGTGTATATTAGGTCCGTTGAAATAGTTGTGGGTATAAAATGATCCAAAACATACTTTAGAGGGTTATTAAGACTTTATCGAAACTTGAGAGTATGATTTTGGACTTTTTCCTAATTTTTTATACTATTGGGCAAAATCAAAGAAGTTTAACATCCTAAATTCCAAACTAACTGATATTTGGATTAGTACTATTAGAGAGGCTATTAATACTCCAATGTGCTTGCCGTCTATTACATGCACGGAGGTAATTAGACTATTGGATATGTTTTCTAGTGTATTTTTATTGTGACATGGCTATTGGAGATGCTATAAGTGGGAAAAATCTTTATAGAGTGAGGACTAAGGGCATGTTTGGATCCAGCAGCTAATTGTGGTGGATCCAAACATAACCAGCTAATTCTTAACTAATACCCATTTCATTAGCTAAATAGTAATTATCCAATTAGCTGCTCCAACCCAGCTAATTCTAGCTAATCAGCTAATGAATTATCTGGGTGGATCCAAATAGGGCCTAAGACATTTAGCAGCTAATACTCTGACCATTTTTTGCCAAAAGTTTTTGGGACTGTTTGAATTTCGCCCCTAATTACCCTGCCAAACCTGTGCACACCAAATATTTGGCGGAGGATTTGGCCGCCGATGATATCGGGTTTAGTCAGCATAGCACTTTCCTGGTACTGTATTGTGCCAACCCGACAAACTAGCCTCCAGCTAACCCAAGCATGACTGAGAGGCGTATCGAGCTGTTGTTGTGCCGTGCTAGCTCAAAGGCAAAATATCATTTAAATAGGGTCTATCTTTTCATGAACTACAATTTTTTCGTACCATTCCCATGGGCATCCACAAAATTTATAGGAGGGTCTAGAAACACTATTAAGAGGATAAAGGCATGCTTTTATTGACATGCACTAGTAGAAAAACGACTTTCCATCCACCACATTTGTCTCCGTTAGGTTTGGATCCGAGACAAATGCTGGCTTTAGTCTCGGTTGTAATTGAGACTAGAAATTTGAGACTAAATGGGTCACCCTTTTAGTCCGGGTTCCAAAACCCCAGAACAAATCAGGCATTCTCTACTTAGTTATATTAGCTCCTCAATCAATCATGGCATCGTTATGATGCGCCATAGCCCAAAATTTACTGTGTCTGGTGCCATGGCAAAAGGTCCTGCATGCTGTGAAGCGCGAACAGGCCAAAAATGAAACCGCGAAGCTTATGCTTTAAGTAACAAACTATTTGAGTAATTGGATCTCATGCACTCATGTGTTAAAAGTTTGGATAATGTTGTATCATAAGAAAATGCAATCAAGAAAAAAAAAGAAATTGGCCTACTCCATTCGGTCTCAAATATCTGTTTTCTAGAATTAAAATTTATGGCACGGCCGGAGAGTATAATTTTAGATGTCAAGACTAACCATAGATATTGAATAGTGGCAACGTCGGCCATTTACTTCATCACTATCATATCTGAAATTTCTAAACAAACATTTATTTTAAGAAATATATATTAGTATATTCGCACTAACCTGAGACATCGCAGTTAATGCATGCCTTTTCCACAACTCATTGTCTTCGATGTTGTAGGCAGTTATGCAATCCTGCCCACCTAGATGCACCAGGAGGATGGGTGCCCACAACACCTTCACACCAAGAGAGATTTGTTTGGGGTAGTTGAAGAGTGTGGCGAGGGCATACAACGCCATTGCATCGCTGCCTAGGTAGGCTAACCAGATAAGAAAGCGGACCCAAGATGGAACACGGCTCTTACGCAAGAGGGATAACATGAAAAGGAAGTACTGGAGGAAGAGGCTCGACAAGACAAGGATTCGCAGCTGCCATTCCTGCCACCATTGCACAGTCTTTGAGAAACTCATTCTCGATTAACTTGCCTCTCAATCCTGAACACTCAGTGGCTAGGAAAGGATAGATGTCCAAGCTCCCGCTACCCGCCTTAAATAATAGGGTTATTTGGATCGGTACCATTGCAATTTTTAAGAGTTAGAGATATACCATTACAATTCACCTATTTGAAAATATACCATTGTAATTCTTACATACTTTGAACCATACCATTATATACGTCTTTGATTCCATTGAACCTGTCTTTGATTCCTTTGGACCCACAGAGACCTTCGTATTTTCGTATGGCCTAAAATACCCCTGTATCTCTCCTCTCTCCCACTCGCTGACGTGTGGGACCCTGGCGTCAGTGTTATCTTCATCCTCCCATCGTCCAGGGAGTCTGGTGCCGCGGTGGCTGCCATGGAGGCAAGCTCGCCCCCGCCGGCACACGCGCGAGGCGGAGCTCGCCGCCGCGGTGGAGGAGGTCACTACCTCCAGTTCGAGCTCGCCGGAGACGCGAAAAGAGGAGGGGCTCCATCGTGTGCGCTGCCGTTCGGATCCCGCCCGCAGCTTTGGAGCACCTCGCCGGCCGCTCGTATCGCCGTGCGGCGGCTGCGCTCCTCCGCTCGCCCTGCAGGTCCGACTCGCCTGCCACTCCCCCGCCCCCGCACCACATACACCTCACACGGCCGCCGCCGCAGCCGCGAGTCAGCCGTTTCCGCCTCGCGTGGCCGCCTGCTCGCCGCCTCACGCGGCCGCCTACTCGTCGCCTCCGCCTCGCATGGTTGCTGCTCGCCCGCCTGCTCGCAGCCTCCGCCTCGCACGGCCGCCGCTCGCCCGCCTGCTCCACCGCGCGCTCGCTCGCCCGCCTGCCCAGCCGCCCCGTGAGTCTGCCATGTCGCCGCTCGCGCCCACCCCGTGACGCCTCCACCTCACGCTCGTGGTGGCGCTCGCGCCCTTCCTGCGACTGGCCGGTTGGGGGAAGGAAGAGGAAGAAGATGACAAGTGGGTCCCGCGTGTCAGTCATAGGGGAGGGTAGCTGCAACAAAGTATACGTATTTGTATACGCCTGCAGGTGGGACCAAGGTGTCTCCATATGTATTCTGTGGTGTTTTTGTGGGAAACAAAGAATTGCAATGGCATGCTTTCAAATAGGTGAATTGTAATGGTATATCTCCAACTTTTGAAAATTGTAATGGTACCAATCCAAATAACCCAAGGATATATGTTCCTGAACATAAGAAACCATCATCGGAATTCTTTACTACAGCTTTTTTTTTACCTCTCAACTTGAGATGCCCTATTGGCAGGTTACAGATTCTATAATTATATCTGTAAGTTTTAAATTCCACAATTATGGCCATCCATTGGCAAATATTAGAATTCCAAGTTGACAACTCAAACAGGCCAATATAAGCCACACATTGAAAGTCATATGCCTTGGAAATTAACATAGGTTCCACATAAGACAACCGAATAGCAACTGTCTAAAGAAATTAATATAATGTAGTTTTCAGTTTAGGATAAACACCAAACCAAGAGCTTGCCAACTTCATAAATTAATATAATATACTTTGCAGACCATAGCATGATGAGGCCAATACTTTAATGTCCACTGAGAATGAGAGTCCACACCTTATCTTATCAACCTTTGCCCTTTCATTCGATTGCATGGAATTTCTTCATTTTCCACCAAAGACGTTGATGTTAGAGCTTGCCAATATAATCCTCAAATAGCTTCTTCCAAAATGCATATCGAAGACAACAGCCAGGCATTCATAATATGATGCCTGAAAAGGTTGACACAACATTTCCCTTCAGCAAGAGAATCAATAGTATGTTGCATAGGCAACATAGCGGATCTAAGCTTTACTCTGGACAGAAGGAATAGTAGCATTTGAGGCATGAACAACAGAATTTTTCTTATGGCTTAAATGAAGCAGCATTATAAATACTAAGATGCTCTTGGTGGTAAAGCACCCGTAGGCCTAGGATAGCAACAATGACCTAACAAGTAATATAATTTCTATGGATTTTGGTGAGCACATCAGACCATACAACCAACCTAGGCTTCCATCCATGTCACTCTAAGTGAGCTAGCACACAGTTACATGAGAGTACATGGGCAAAAATGAAAGCAAGGTAGATAGACAGTTAGACACACCTGCTCTTCAGATGGTTTAATGAATATTTTAGTGTTTCCACCTCCTTCATGCCACAATCTTCTCTATTTGTCCCGATAGAGCCGCAACTGCCTTGCCCTAACTGTGCAATTTTTCTGAGCACAAGTTATTCACAATTCATATGCAAGTTTGCAGATGAAATTAGTCTGCAGGTATCTCTCACGTGGCATACTTATGTCAGAAATGTAGTTTCAGAACTTACTTTTCCTATATCAATATCCTTGAAGAGACATTTGGAACTTCAACAACCTGAATTCAGAATGAAATTTAAGTATTCAGGACAAGAGCCAAGTCAAATAGACAATCACAGACAAGGTAACTCACGTTTTCACATATGGGTTGCTTGTTCCAAGTGCAGTCTTGAAATGGTGATTAGCAATGGCCATCGAGTCCTATTGCAAGTAGAAGGCAGCTATGGTGAAGAGCCAAATGTGCCTAGCAAGCATGAAGCGTACAACCACATGAGAAACAAAGAGGGCTCACATGGACTTTCGATATCGGACAGCTTGCTTCACGAACTGTCCACAGACTCGTGACGCTGATTGGCCAGCCTCTTTCTTCTCTAGTACCACACCTGAAAATGGTGGACAGTCATCAGAAAGAAACAACGACATCCAAAACATAGCTTGGTTCACGTACCCCATAAAATGTTTTGAGAGTAACAAAAAAGTTAAAATTTCAGAAAGCAACAGACGTATCAAGAAAAAGCAAGTTTCATGTGACTTTAAGAGGAACCGTACAGCAGTTATAAGTTTGACGCTTACTACCATTGGACAACAGCTATGATGTAATCAACTAATCATCACTGTCAAGCTATGGACAGGATAAACAAATTAAAGGATGATATGGCCCAAGGTTAACCGAAAAAGTCAGAGCAATAATCCCCGAAATCCCATTTACTACTTTTATATCAGATAAGTAACATACTTTTCCGCTTCACCTATCTATTTAAACCAACAAGCCCATAAAATTCCTACCAGTTCACCATCAAGCTGCCTTGTGCCTTACTGCATGATTTCCCATAACATTCGCAGACTACTGATCTGGCAGGAGGATGGAGGACATCATCTCAGCATGGCTTATTCCATTGCCATATGGTTTACTCCATTGATTTGAGTAATTGATACATGAAGATTAGGTCATGCAGATTTAATATGAGAAATTAAATCTAAGGCAGAAATGAGCACCTGAATAAGACTTCCTGCTCTCAACACAGTATTTCACAACTGAGGGAGTCGAGCACCTTGATAAGCCTCCCTGCTTCTTCCCACGTCTGAAACTATCTATTGGAGGAAATAAAACATAAGAATACTTCGTCTCATTTCGGAACTGCCCAATGGAAGAAATCAATTTTATATAGTGAATAATTTCAACGAAAGCATAGTGAAAATGACTAAATGGACTGTAACCCCTGGAATGGACGACAGAAGACATTTTGAAAGCAAAGACTTTGCGAAATTCATGTGGTGCAAATGAGTTTCTTTTAGAATGGAGATGAGATAAAACCCTTTGCTCGAGGCGTACTTGCTGACTTGCTGTGGTTCTTGGCAGAAAAAAGAATTCTCTCAAAGCTAATCTTTCATATACATGTAGCTTGAACCATAATTAGCGGATATATACTTTATGCATATTTGCCGAGAATCATTCATGAGCAGCACCACATCGGCCGCTGTAAAATTGCAATCACTGACCAAGATACATGTGCATTGCGTATCACGATACGATTCAGATCCCGATCCCAGCCACCTCAGCAAGTTAGGGCCAAAAACACTCAAAATCATGATGCAGAGAAGAGAAGATATGTACACCCGATAGATGGATAACAAAGTCAAGATGCAGCGCACACCTAGGGACGACCTCGTTGCTCCGATTGGGCTTCAGGCAATGGGCCAGCCACACCGCAACAGGCATTGCTACAACCGCTGGCCGCCCACCAGCGATTGCTCCTGCAGAGGTCGGCGAGGCACCCGCGCGGCCGCGCCACCCGGGCACAGGGGCCAGGACACCCTCGGATCCCACCATGCCGCCATCCATCGCAGCGCCCGATGGAGGGATGGGGGGCCTAGGTCGGAGGCAGTGGCGATGATGCGCCCGTGGGGCGGCGGCGGCGCGGCGCTGGTTTGAGGTGGGGAAATCGGCGTGGGGGAGGAGATCGGCGCGGGGGAGTCGGCGCGGGTGGTGGCGTCGAGGTGGGGGTTGGGGTTGNNAAATATACCAATGTAATTCTTACTTTGAAACATACCATTATATACGTCTTTGATTCCATTGAACATGTCTTTGATTCCTTTGGACCCACGGAGACCTTTGTATTTTCATATGGCCTAAAATACCCCTGTATCTCTCCTCTCTCCCACTCGCTGACGTGTGGGACCCAGGCGTCAGTGTTATCTTCATCCTCCCATCGTCCAGGGAGTCTGGTGCCGCGGTGGCTGCCATGGAGGCAAGCTCGCCCCCGCCGGCACACGCGCGAGGCGGAGCTCGCCGCCGCGGTGGAGGAGGTCACTACCTCCAGTTCGAGCTCGCCGGAGACGCGAAAAGAGGAGGGGCTCCATCGTGTGCGCTGCCGTTCGGATCCCGCCCGCAGCTTTGGAGCACCTCGCCGGCCGCTCGTATCGCCGTGCGGTGGCTGCGCTGCGCCGCTCCTCCGCTCGCCCTGCAGGTCCGACTCGCCTGCCACTCCCCCGCCCCCGCACCACATACACCTCACACGGCCGCCGCCGCAGCCGCGAGTCAGCCGTTTCCGCCTCGCGTGGCCGCCTGCTCGCCGCCTCACGCGGCCGCCTACTCGTCGCCTCCGCCTCGCATGGTTGCTGCTCGCCCGCCTGCTCGCAGCCTCCGCCTCGCGCGGCCGCCGCTCGCCCGCCTGCTCCACCGCGCGCTCGCTCGCCTGCCTGCCCAGCCGCCCCGTGAGTCTGCCATGTCGCCGCTCGCGCCCACCCCGTGACGCCTCCACCTCACGCTCGTGGTGGCGCTCGCGCCCTTCCTGCGACTGGCCGGTTGGGGGAAGGAAGAGGAAGAAGATGACAAGTGGGTCCCGCGTGTCAGTCATAGGGGAGGGTAGCTGCAACAAAGTATATGTATTTGTATACGCCTGCAGGTGGGACCAAGGTGTCTCCATACGTATTCTGTGGTGTTTTTGTGGGAAACAAAGAATTGCAATGTCATGTTTCCAAATAGGTGAATTGTAATGGTATATCTCCAACTTTTGAAAATTGCAATGGCACCGATCCAAATAACCCTAAATAATATAGGGGCTGTCCAGGGGCGGATCCAGAAAAGAGATCCATTAGTGTCACCTCCGTAGAATTATGATGGTATCTCACAGATTAGCCTCGACAAATGTTCATTTTCGATAGGGTTTATCAGATTCCATTGGTGTCGTGGGACGCCACCAAATAGCCCTGGCTCGGCACCTGGGGCTGTCACACAATAAAAAATATATTAGACATCTTATATCTATATCTCCAGGATAGGATTGTCCAGAACCTGAACGATCATGGTACACTGCTACACAGATAGCATGTAGTCGTAGTTTCTACTTTCTATTTAATTTAGCATTACAATGCGCTCTATAATCCTAAAATCAAACTAAAATTCAACCTAAGTAACTAGGGTTAGGGGTACTAAAGGGAGTTAGGGAAAGCCTGTGAGGAGACTGTTGGCGTGAGGGAGCGTGGAGAGGAGGGACCGAAGACGTACAAACCGGGGGGCACTGGTAACAGCTGCTGCTTCCGCCATCAGAGTGGCTCCATGCAGTTGCCTGGAGTCGTCATATGGAGTCATCATCACGGAAAGGGGCGATGGGAATCAAGGAACGATCAACGGGAGTCAGTCCTTGATGGATTGGTCCATCAAGGATGGACTCCCGTTGGTCGTTGTCAGTCCTTCATAGTACTACTTTTGTCCATGAACGGGAGTCAGTCTTGATGGACAAACTCAAGCTGACTCCCGTGCCCGAGCGGGCTCCCAGGTCTACATTATGGTCCAACTCGAGTCAGTCCTTGAACGACAAACTAGTTCTTGTCAGTCCTCTAGCTTCGCCCCTACAAATTTCCTATTCGGCCCTGAGAAACTTACCCCTTCCTTCCTTGGCCCTAATTTTTTTTAATTATTTGACACTGACTTGAACTTTCATTTCTTATTCGACACTTCTGTTCCTTCCGTCACTTAACTCAGATGAATAGTACCCCATAAACAATAACCCGTGTGTTTAATTAACAAAATAACATCCAAATCACCTCTAAAATTTATGAAAAGTTTTGTGCTGATACAAAAGATAGAGATGAACTCATTTTACACAAAAACTCTTATATACAATTTAAAATATTAAAAATAAAATTCACCAAAATATGCTACTTTTGAAGAACATGTGTATTTTTAGAGCATAAAAATTCTTTCCAAAAATTATGTAAAAGTATCCAATAATATTTTCACATGTGGAAGTAATTTATAAAATTATTATCCATGGCATGTTACATAGATAAATATTTAACTTTATTAAAACAATAAATTTACATAATAAATAAATATTTATCTATGTAACTTAATATGGATTATAATTTCATAGATAACTTCATCATGTGTTAGGAATATTGGGTATTTTTACGTAGTTTTTAGAACGAATTTTTATGCTTTAAAATTCACATGGTCTTTAAAAGTAGCATATTTTGGTGAATTTTACTTTTAATATTTCAAATTATATATATGAGGTTCTGTGTAAAATGAGTTAATCTCAATCTTTTGTATCACTACAAAAAAATTCATGAATTTTACATTGATTTGGATGTTAGACACTACCCATATACATTGTGGATTGTTACTGCTCTAATATTATCTTCTATTAGACTGAAGCGATTCTTTGAACCGAGTTCTTTCTCTTTCTTGCGAATGCTGATGGTTGGATTCACTGTTCTGGATCAGGTCCCTTGACCTTAGCGGCCTCGTTCTTTAAAAAAAGAACTACATTCAGTTAACACAGCTATTGACTCAGTTGTGAAGGAATGAATGGCGAATCGAGGGAGGAATATGGTGAAAGCTATGCTCAGAGGTAGGTGGTCGACAACATTGGTATCCTTTGCGAACTCTTGACCAGAGATACAAAGCACCTGCATCTCAGTAGCTTGCAGGAAGAGAAAGACAGACTTAAACACTATAGATCTTCGCGTGATCCGCTTCCCCCACACCAGCCAATAGAAGAATCATGTGGATTTATTTATAAGAGAAGATAATATTATAATATTACCTCCATTGACTATAGGTCTCTGGATCGGAGAATATAGTTTATAAAGTAGTGTCTTACCATAGACACTATCGGGTCATATATACTGTGGATTATGACTGCGCTAATATTATCTTCCCTTAAGTTGATGTGGATTTATAAGAGAAGATAATATTATTATAACATTACCTCCATTGACTACAAGTCTCCTATACCCTGGACTGGACTCAAAAAAATCACATTCCGTTCATTGCATCTCTTGATATGGACGACAAACTTGCAGCTGTTTTTAGTCCTGTAATTGGCTACATGTATTTGTCGTGTGTGCTACTCCCTTTTCCTTCTGATCTCCAGTTGATTACAAGTCTCCATTGACTACAAGTCTCCTGTGCCCTAGACTGGACTGAAAAAATATACTAAAGTGCACCGAAGGTTTTATTTTTTTCTGCTTTGGAAAAACAGTATAAGCACATGACACATATAATAGTGCACACTTACCCCTGTGAATATGCAAACCTTACCCATGTAAGCACTCGGAACCGGACAACATACCATTCGATGGACAAAGTCATCATATTTTTCTCATTTTTAGCGGAAACATTACCATCCACTACGAGAATAATTATCTAAAAATAGACCACACATGCTTACTCGAGACTCAAGCACAGGTGGTTAGTTTCAACCACATGGGACCTAATTAAGTAAGCTATAAGCTATATGCTCAGATCCTCACTTGACACTACTAGAAAAAATCTCATCCATCGGCTCATCAATGTCATTCTTTAAAAAAAAACAGCACATGGTGCTGGATTGTAACAGATCCATCACGAATATAGGATTGTCCATGCCAAAACTCAATAAGCGCCATTACAGACACCTTTAGGATTAGGAGCTTGTGCCAATTCTAAGAAAGAGCCAACACGTGTAATTTCCTGTCTTTGTAATTTGAATTTTAGCTTGTATTTTGAATTTCGTAACTTTTGCTTACAGACTTTGATGGAAATAGGCTTAGACTTCATACAAAAATGTATAGATTTTCACGAGATCTGCAACTTTGTAGTTTTTAGTTTATAATTCTTTAGATGCCGAAATAATAGATCAATGGTTTAGTCAACAAGAGTAAAAAGAATATAACTCCTATTACTAGGAACAACTATGTATAAGTGGGCTGGTAACGAGGAAATCACTTTGAGGAATCAAAACCATGGGCTTAATGTTTCAACCGCATGCACATGGATATGATAATGCTAGTCACTGGAATACTAAAGGAATGCATTTGTAAGAACATGAAAATGAATAGAGCCCCTTCGATGATCTTGTAGACATCAAATGGTCAATTTGTGGAGGTTAAAGATTTGTCTAGATCCAAGTGTCATAAGGAGACGAGGACGAATGACACTTGGTGGTTTAGGTATAGGATCTTGAGTTTATTGCTTTCGTGAGCATGCTATTAAGTGGGGGGGGGGTATGAGTTAAGTGACTTGACTATGCAAATTGTTAGCTTGATGCACACTCAAGTTAAAGATTATTTCAAGAAGCTATTTCAAGCCAAGTCAAAAGTATGGAAGCAATCAAAAGCAAAGGAACTTTAGTTTGATTGAATTGGAACAGTTCTAGTTAAAAATGAAGTGACGGATAATCCGATGGTCCTTAGTTTTAACTGCACGGATGATTGCCTAATCATCCAGTGCTTATGCAATAGAGATGCACAGGGTGACCAGATTATCTGATGGTGAAGCGTTGGACAAAGCACCAGACAATCCAAATGTTTCTAGTCAGAAGTTTGTAACTCTAGATCATCCGACGGTGCATCAGACCGTCTGACGGTGCGTGACGCCAGCAACTTTTGACTGACCAACTTGGCATCAAAGTGATAGTATCATCAGACGGTCCTGAAGGAATTGAAGCATCGGATAATCCGGCGGTGCTACTTTATTGTGTGTTTATTTTCCAACGGCTATCTATTATGGTCTAGCCTATTTATAGCCCCATATAGGTCGGCTCATCTGTTCTTGATCCCTAGAAATTCCAACAACCTATTAGCATGATCAAGGATCAAATGTTACAAGAATCAAAGCCTATTCTTTATGAATCAAGTGAGTTTCAAAGAGAGGAGAAAAAGTTCTTCATCTCAAGCTTGTGTGCATCTTGCTTAGTGCTTAGTGCTAGTCAAGCGAGGGCTATGCTTGTTCATCTTGGTGGTTTGATAACACCTAGCTGGTCTTGTGGTGGTTGGTGATCTTGGTGAGCTCTCGGAGACTGTGGGAACCCCAATGCTTTAGTGGCATCCTTAGTGGACAACTTAGAGTTATTAATGACTCAAGGAGGAACATCTCTAAGTGAAAGCTTCAACATGGATTAGGAGTGTCAACTCCTCGATATCACAGTAAAAATCCGGTTGTCGTGTCCTCCCTTTTTACTTTCCACATTCCTTACTTGCACTTATCATGTTGCTTTACCTTCCCTACAAGCTATGACTTAGGTCAGATTTTACTTTAGTGTGTTTATCTTGATCACTAGGACCACTTCATGTTCATTTCCTTTGGCATGTGGACTCTAGGTTTTGAGCAACACTAGAATATGCTAAGGTTTTCATATATCACAATCAAGTTTTGTTTCTAGAGAAAAGTCCCAAATTCAGGTTCTATGCGTATAGGCACATCCAGGTAAGATATTTTTTTTTTCGTACAATTACATCCCAGTCGTCCTCACCTCGTTGTACATTTGTTTTCTTAGACAGAAAACAGTGTCAGGCTCTACAATCCATTTGGAGAGTGGTTCAGATAGCTACTGGCACCTAGATCAATACCACATTTGCTTGGACATTAGTTAACATGCATTAAAAAGAAAGAAAGACAATTAATTCTTATGAGGGTTGCAGCTCTTACGTGGGATATTTGGTGCATACTTAACGACTTGGTTTATGAGAAAACACTTTTCTTCATTTAAGCAAGTTATTTTAGGAGATCATATTGGTTGTGATCATGGTCATTACTGCAGTGTGAGGACACGCAAGGCACCCAAGGTCGTTGTGGCTTTGTACATCTTCACTTAGAATGGACCGATAAGCAATAATAGACTTTGCTTCTAATTATTCTCTTTCTATGCGTGCTCGTTCTTCCCTTGTACTTATCACTACCGGAAATCGGTTATATGCCGTGTGCCCGAGTCTTTGCCATGTGCATAAACTCGGGCACACGGCAAAGCCGCTGTTTGCCGTGTGCCTGCCACGTGGCACACGGCAAAAAACAGGCACACGGCGTTCAAGGTATTTGCCGTGTGCCTGGTAGCCTGGCACACGGCATACACACAGGCACACGGCATAGCGGCATCTTTGCCGTGTGCCTCACGGCTGGCACACGGCAAAGCACCACGGCATGGGCCGCCGTTGCTTGCCGTGGGCTTTTGCCGTGTGGCGGCCCAGGCCGGCCCACGGCAAAAGCAAAGCACACGACCTGCAGTGGCTTTTGCCGTGTGCGGCCCAGGCTGGCCCACGGCAAAACCGAAGCACACGGCAAAGATTCCACTTTGCCGTGTGTTTTCCGGCCGGCACACGGCAAATTTATAAAAAAAATTATTTTTTCCCTTCCCAAATTTTTCTGGTATATTCGTACTTAATGCTCAACTCTATGTTTGAATTTGGTGTTTTTTTGAATTTGTTTTCTATATTTAGTTATTCTATTTCATTAGACGGATTATTTGAAAATAATTCAAATTTGAACTACAAGTGTCTAGAATCTTGGAGTATAATACAACAAAAAATGATATTCATGGTGTACATCTAGATGTGAAGCCGTATCTAGGAAATGCGAAGAAATTTCAAGCAAGTTGGCCACGAACCATAGTCGCGAATGTGTGGGCGCACTGTTTTAAAATTATATAAAAAGCAAATGGAGTCCGTAAATCTCAAGATTCGTCGTCAACCCATGATTTCATTCATAATGGCTGTGGTGCAAAGTTGAGAAGCGTTCGTGAATGTTTTCTTGTACGCTGCATAGAATCCAAACGTCTACAGAGAGATTCATAGAGTTGACAAGTAAGCTTCACATTTCGAAGCTAATATAAGTTTGAATTTGAATTTGCCTTCAACACTTTTTGTATATGTAGTAGGCATGTTAGACTGTCCTTTGCGAAATTTTGGTTATTTTTCGGATCCATTTGATAATTTATAATTTTTTTGGTGTTAATAGAATTTATTGTCATAATTATTGAAACACATGATATAACAACGTTTTTTGCAAAAAATTACAAATCATGATATGTTAACCCACTTTGGGAAGGTAATCAATTAGTCAAAACTATTTTAACATGAAATAGTGGTGTAGTTTAGGTACAAATTTCAAAAATGAAATTTTAAAAGTTTGTCGTGGGCCGGCACACGGCAAAGTGGTGGGCACATTAGCCCACCCGGCCGGCCCACTGCACACACACAGCCACACACACACACTGCAGCCGCTGCCGCCTCTGACCGCGCCGTCGCCGTCCCCGCCCTGTCTCTTATACACATCTA
>OAMR01000015.1:4574114-4591617 GCA_900205405.1 Echinochloa crus-galli | reverse complement strand
CCCCCCCCCCTGGAGGCTGAGCTGGAGTTGGGGAGGCTGCATAGCCAGCGTGTGGAAGTGGTTGGCGCCGCGGGAAGCTGCTGTGCAAGTCGCAGATGAAGTTCTAGGAGTAGGGCCGGAAGCCCGGAAACACATCCACCCAGGCACCCAGCTCGGCTAAGGACGTGCGTAAGCGCCATGTTACACAATTGCCCTGATTTGGCAACTTACTCGCCTGTACATTTGAAGGATCGACACATACTTGTCAAATTAAAATGTGGCATATATCACTTTGTATCCACATTCATGCAGTAAATAGTGACTAACTGCACACTGCAGTAATGCAAATGCCCGTATAGTTTAAATTGACTGACCAATATTTGACAGATCAGCTGGTATGCTAGTTCCTGGCTCCTCGCATTCTCATATCCCCCGTACCATCCCAAACCAGATTTGCATATACATAGAAAATCGCAGCTTCGCTACACTTGTAGAGGAGAATTAATCTATACACTAGTCAAAAGAGTTGTAGCTTGGTACGATTATCTGCTATTTCTTTCTTCTTCTCCCAATCATAAAAGTTAATAATAAAAGTTAACCTTCATGATAAAATTTTGCAGACTTAAAGATAAGCGTGGACTCATATTTTGACAGCCACAACCTATGGACTAACAACAAACAACACAATTCGATTGACTCTCATCTCTTCTTCTGGCACTATCATATTCATCGCTAATGAGCTGGCTAGAGTTAGAAGCACAAAAATGAAGAATGAGAGAAATTTTATGAAAAAAGAATAACGAAATTGGTTCACACGTGAATGCTGTATTTTTTTAACTTACCATCCAACATATTCGAATTTTTATAAGTGCACGAAAAAACTTTATAGCAATAATAATGTGAACAGTGGTTAATTGAATGATCAAATATCTGAGAAATGGATGATTAGTGCACCGATTCAGTTAGTTAAGGGACTTATCTGCACCAATTGAAACATGAGGGATGAAAGTCACACTTTCGTAATACTTGAGGGATGAAAAATACACTTCTTCCTTAATGGTATAACTTTCAAAAAAAAAACTCGACCGGGTAATGGTATGGTATAACTTTCAGAAAAACTTAAGGTGGTGTTTGGTTCAATCAAAGGGATGGTAATGGTGAAGGAATCAGCTACCGGCGTCATCTGTTACAATATAACGATTACCTCAATTTGTTTGGTTACCTCAATCAGCAGCATCGCCAGCACCGTGCGCGAGGGAGAGGAACTGCAGTATCGGATGACCCTGCGTGGGGAGCGGTATCAAACTTGTATAGGCCGGAATCTGCGGAACAATGCCTCTGCCGAATGATGACGCACTCCTGACCGCAGAGTATCTCTGCCGAATATTCCAGCCGAATAGCGACGCGTTCCCGACTGCAGAGCATCTTTGCCGAATGCTTCAGAAAAAACCTTTTTAGCCGAATGGCATCCTTCTACCAAATCCGGCCCACATGTCAGCCTCTTCCTGGTGCCAATTTTTGGTGTTAACACTATGAAACTCCTCCGGCAACCCAGAACGACTATGAAGGGTCCTCAGGTATGGAAAAATGAGGGTTGGTTAACAACTTGGAGTGTTTTCAAAGTTGATGTAGGCTAAATCCGCATTCCATCTGTGTATATAACATCATGTTAACCATTATAGCATTTGGTGCCTTGTGATTTTTCTAAATAAAAAACACCACCCAAGAGTCCACAAAAGTGATCCATGGGGCCTGTACCGGCGCGGTCAACTGCTGGGTCCGCCACCATTTACTACGGAACGACTGGTGCCAAATATTGGCACAAGACACTAAAGACACAATTATCATTTTATTGGAAGCTCGTTAACATTCTGACAAAGCCACTTGGACGGGACAAGTCCCGTGAACTACACTTTCAGCTTTGTAGTCACCAAAATCGTTAGGGAACAACGAGTCTGTTTAAACTTGTGTTCGTTTTGTTAGTTACACTCGTGAGCCCGGGGTTCCGGCCTCACTGAATCAGGGCACATTCTGTTAGAGAGCTAGATACATGTGCATTCACGTCATGGCGAGTAGAGTCCTTGTCTCGCGGCATGACCCGGCGTGTGGGATGGCGAATGCAGAGCGCGGGTCATGGCGCGCGCATGCAGGGAGGCTTAAACCAAGCCCAGCCTTTCGTTTTCATTAGTTTGTAATCGTATATGTAAATAAACGTAGATGAAAAACGTCGCAAGCCTTAAGCGGCACCAAATCCACAGAGTTCATCACATTATTGTTCTCATCATTATTGCTACCACGCACTGCTTGCTCTTGACTGAAAAGAATCCGGCTGAGAAGTACTCCGTATCTCATATTTCCGTCCCAAAACCCAGCTGTGAAATATGATGATGTTTAGTCATACTTTTTATTTACAATATATCTAAGCATAAAAGGGGAGCAAAACTACCAAGCTTTGTCAGAACAGGAACATGTAGGCCCTTCTTCCTCATTTGCTTTGTCTCCTCAACTGTCAGCCCTTCTATTGTTGTTTTTATCAGCCTTGGGTAGATCGGTTCAGCAGGTTTTCCATAGCATCAATGGTATAACAGGTCTTTTCTTTGGATTATAATGCCTACTCCTGTACAGTATCAACTGACCACCATATGCCTGTGGATGATCAGTCCACCAGTTTAATCCTGTGAAAACCATGGTCATGAATCTACTTGGAAACAAATGCTAACACAAGTGACATCAAACAAGAGTTCCTAAAATGTCCATCGATACATTATGTAGTCACTGGAACTGAAAGTAAGGGTGCTATGTAGCTACCTCAAGCTGATGACACACATTTTGCATATCAACTGTTGGCACACCAAGGCATTTAATCCTGACTGCCTCACAGCTCTTGCAGTTATATATTGTGAATGTCATTTAGCATGTTGTGAGTAAGCCCACCTCTCCCTAAAACAAACAAACCAAATGAATCAAGAGCATCGTCACGACAGTTTGAAATGTACCCCCAAATTGGCAAATTCACTGCTGCTATTGCTCGGCATAATCAAATCCTACCAAGGTTGATCTGGCGCTTGGTGCGGTTCTTCTGGCACTTGTCGACCAGGAATGGGCGCTCCGCGGGGGTGAGTGGCTCTCCCAGCACGCGCTCCCGCTCCCGCCGCGGCCGGCACGCCTCCTCCAGCCCCCTCTCAGCGTCGGGGAGGGATCCTAGCTCCGTCGCGACGTCGCGGAGCGTGGCGTCGACGGCGGGTGCGCAGAGGCCCGTCCAGGGTCGGTCGAGCCGCCCGAGCCCGAACGGGGAGAACTTGGGCTCGCGGAGCCCGATGGGCTTGGAGGCCGGGGTGCTCTCAGTGTAGCTGAAGCGGAAGTCGAAGGGGAGGTCGGAGCTCGCCGGCGATTTTTTTTCTGGTGACGTATAAAGCCCAGAGCTACCCCCTGGAAAGCGAAAATACAAAATTTGATGTGTTTCTCGCCGCCGCGGCTAGTTCTCACCACCGCCATCCTCCCCGTACTCAGCTCGCCGCCGATACTCGTCGTCCGGCCATCGCTCCTTCTGTGCATGATATAATTGTTGTGATTGTTTGATAATTGTTGTGCAATATTATACTAGAAATTCATGTTGATGCAATATTATACTAGAATTTGCAGCAAGGACGATATTCATGTTTGATAATTATTTGTTTGATATATTGGAAAACTCATGTTGATACTATAGAAATTCATGTATTTGTTTGATACTAGAAATTCATGTTGATACTATAGAAATGTTTAGAAAATGTTTGATATGTAAATTTTATATGTACGCTTTGTATTGGAATATATTTGTAAAAATGTTTGATATGTAAATTTTATTTGTAAATATATGCTTGATTTTAAAAAGATCATATTGGAAATGTTGTATTGGAAAGACCTATCGTGTACCCGAACCCCTTCGCGAACCTATCGCGCACCCGAACCCCTTAGTGAACCACTTCACGTCGTGCACCCACCCTTAGCGAACCAATTCGCGTCGCGCACCCGAACCCTTAGCGAACCATTTCGTGTCGCGCACCCGAACCCCTTAGTGAACCACTTCGCGTCACGCACCCACCCTTAGCGAACCACTTCGCGTCGTGCACCCACCCTTAGAGAACCCATTCGCGTCGCTAAACCCCGAAACCCCTACCCTAAACCCCAAAACCCCGACCTAATCCCTGACCCTAAATGCTTTATATATATTGCTTACCATTATTTTTAATTCTATAGATGGCGGACAATAACCCTGACCCACCTATGCAAGAGGACAATGACACGTTCTTAGTGAATCAAATATATGATGGTGTAACCTAACCCCTAAGCATTGAAGAAGTCATGGGTATTGTTTAAGGGACCGACATTGTCCAGGGCGGCAATGTTGAAGGGGCCGACAATTTCCAAGGCAGCACTGTTGAAGGGGCCGTTAATGAGCCCTCATTTAGTCAGGTGTGTATATATAACATAAATTTGTACTGTATATCTCAATTATCTATATCATCTCTATATCTAACATAAATATTTATCGCATATATGTAATTTGTGTATAGGCCGCCTCTGCTTCTACAAGTAGAGCTAAGAAATCCAAACGATCAGCCACTAAGAAGCTGAAGGATGTCAAGTTTCACATCACTAGAGTGGAGGATGACGTGGAGCCAGTTGAGCCCCCAAAAGTGGCCAAGAAATTTGAAGCTGAAGGATGTCAAGTTTCACATCACTAGAGTGGAGGATGACGTGGAGCCAGTTGAGCCCCCAAAAGTGGCTAAGAAATTTATAAATCAGTGTGGGATAGTTGTACAGGATAAAGTGCCCATTAGCATCAGAAAATGGAAGCCCACGGACCTTACTGAGCCGTACGTGCTACCCAATACAGAGAAGGAGATGTTATGGACGGAATTAAAGGGAATGTTCCAATGGCCTAGCACTCATGAAGCGCAGTTGAAAGATTGGACAATGAAGAAGATGGCAGTTCTGTTCTAGGATCACAATAAGAAGTTGTACAAACATTTTCTCGATACCGGAGAGGGCTTGGATCCTGAGAAGCATGCATCCATCACTCCTATCGATTGGGAAGGGTTCTTAGAGTACAAAACTTCCGAAGAAGGGGCAACGGCTAGCGCTAGAAATGCTGGCAATGCCGCAAATATGAAGTACTCCCATCGCATGGGTTCATGAGGTTATAAGGGAAGCATCGCTAAATGGGAGAAGAAGGAAGAAGATCTATATGCTAGAGGCATCACTCCAGGGACACAGGACTGGCCCACATGATCGAAGCATTGGTACTACGGTCATGGAGGCACCCTCAGCCCGCTCGACGGCTCCTTAGTTTTTCCCGAGGACTTGTGAGAACTAGCTCAGTGTCTCCTTGATATCCTTAGGGCATCTGAGAGGGGAGAATTTGTTCCTGATAGAGACAGAGATGAGCTAACCTATGCCTTAGAGAACACAGAGCATCTTGGACGGACGCGCGGCGTAGGCGCATCCATCTCATGGAGGAAAGGTTTCAAAGAGGATGCCGCCATCTATAGGAGCTGTTCGAGGAAGAAGACCGAATATGAGCAGAGGGTGAGGGACCTAGAGGAAACGGTGGCCACCCAGGGCTCAAGGCTTCAGGAAATGGAGGCAGATATGGAGCGACGGATGAAGGTAGCATTGCTGCAGATACAACAAGCCACTGGGACCGGTTCTGCAGAGCATGCACCTCTCCAAGATCCTAATGATACGGCCCTTGTTAGCCCTCCACAACATCAAAGTAGTCACGCTTCCACACAGCCCGTACCTATCGTCCATGAAGGCATTGGCTCCAAACTGGTCCGTTACCCCATGGATGAAATAACTCAACGGACCGCGTGCGAGCTTGTCGTCAGGCAGAAGAACTTAGCTATGGTGGCACGTATGCGACTTTAGTTCGTATACTGCATAAATTTCACTGTAAATATCATTCATTTACTAACTTTCTTTGTGAATAATTTATCAGGTCGCATACGATATGATCAAACGAGTGGAAGAAGGTCAAAAATTGCATTGCAAGGATATTCCACATGGTTACGTACCGGTTGAGGTGGAGCAAGTTGTTGACAAGTGGAATGACTTGGAACTTGACATCCTTGGAGGTGATGGAGAAACAAATCTCGGGGAGTGTTCTCACTGCGTCATTCTATGGAGCAATCGAGATGTGGTCATACTCGGTACACCTACTAGCAACAAGCCTTCGCCACCTCCCCCGTCTCCAAGAGATCCACCGGATCATGACGATTCTCCGGGAGCTCATGATGCAAATCCGTCTCCCTCTCCGTCTCCTCAGCCACAGAGACCTCCACTGAAGAGGCAGCGCCGCACTAAAGCCTTCGCCCCCACTCCACCAGAGAAGAAGGTGCGGAAAGCCAAAGAGAAGCCTACACCAGAGAAACTGTTTTACGAGAAGACTGAAGAAGAGCTCAATGCCTCTGTTAAACTAGACGTATAGAGGCAACTTTTCACGAAGAAAGCCCCTGAGCCGAAGCCGAAGCTTGACCCCAAGGTCGTCGAATAATTCCTCGGTAATTTGACCACGGGTCAATAGAAGACAGTATTAACAGACTATGACCACTCATTACTGAAATGTCACCGGAAGAGGATGGCAGGAGAGAAGGAGGCGGTCCGGTCCAAACCTATTCCTCAGCTCGGCAAGCAAGCTCAGAAGTCGTTGCCTCCATTACCATCTGACCACGAGCTGAACGTGCAACTACTAATGGCCAAGACAGGACTATCCAGAGAGCAAGTCCTAGGGGTAGCCGAAATCCCTAAAAACACAACGTTTAGGTGGCAGTTTAAGCTTGGCGAGCCTTTGGTCCCCCCTTACATGGAGAGCAAGCTACAGATGAAGATGCAACGATTCCATCTGTGGTATATGGAACAATCAAGAAGAAAACGGCGCATGTTCGGAGCTCGCATCAAGGACCAAGATTTCTACGGTGGCGAGGAAACTCTCTGGTTGACTCTTAAGGATATATATGAGGTGTACCACGGAGACGCCATGGATGTGTCTTTGATCGCCTGTTAGACATTATAAGTACTTTGTTCTCTTTTACAATTGACACATTGAAAACAATTGTAATTTATGCTGACGCGGCCTATATTTGTTGTTTAACATGCAGAGTGGAGATTTAAAGATGTCGGAGGGAAGGAATATTTGACGTCGGTTACATGAACTTGATAAGGATAAGTGACGAAATCCTGAGGAAACATATCAAAATTTATACAAGTATGTCCAAAAATAAAATTATTGCAACTTCATACTATTATTGTTCATCTTCGGGTGAGTACATATACATGTATCTACTTATAGTGTCTATACAAAATTTCATTTCTGATTGAAATGTATACAATTTTCAGTGGGTCCTAATCATACTACGTCCTGACCGAGGTGTGGTCCACGTATTTGATATGTTAAATTCTCCAAGATATAAATTACAGAACATCATTGACATGTTACAAGGTGACATATACTTTTCTCTAATTAATTCAGCCCTCGCAATGACTTAACTCATTTTTTTTGCAGGGCTTGGGTTCAATTTCGTGAAGAAAATCCCAGTATGATCCATGAAACACTCACATGGAAGACTGGCTTTCAGGTAAGCAAGTAATTTGTACATGTAGGCCTCGGCTAATCTATTACATGATTTTTACTTAACTTCTTTTGGTCGACAGTGTCGCAAACAGGGGACGGGAAATAATTTATGTGCACATTTCCATGATTATTTCGAGCATAATTATTGTCTTCAATTCCGCGGATTTAATATCTTTCAATTATTTGCAAATTATAGATGTCGAAGCTGAAGGAAGAAAGTCACGAGAAAGAAAGAATCGACGCAATTGCTGAACAACTCATAGGATGGATTTAGGACCAGATCGTTGATCCGCGAGGAGAATTCCATGTCCCCCTGGAGGTCATGCCGGAAAGTTCATCAAGTCGGAACTGATCTTAAGTTGTAATATACAGTTCAAATATATATCTCGAGTGGAATATCTATTTTGCCATATATGTCTTTTATTTTGATTACATATCTAACTAATATGAATATAGAGTCAGCTGAATACGTATTAGAATACACGTATTAGAATATATATATATATATATAGGTATTATATTATGAGCCTAGGGCTCCTAATAAGGACCTGGAAGCCCCGCCCACCTGTCCGACCCAACCACCTCCATCGGGCGCCAGCCCACCCACTCCCGCTCATTCAAAAATTTCTTTACGGCCCCTATCTCATTCTCTCTCCTCTCTCCCCTCGCTGACGCACAACAGCACGCCGCATGCATGCATGTAAAAACAAAAGAAGTGTTGCTTTCATCGTGCATGCAAGGTCTTTTTTTAATCTTTTGTCCATAATTCTTAGCTCGAACATCCAATTCACAAACGATTTTTATTGCTAGTTTGCTGACATTATTGTGCACAATTTGAGATCCATTATGAATATATTTTCATAAACAATTGAATTTAAAAATCTATGCCTTTCGGTGGAATTTCTATGATAATTTCTATGGTTTCTATGAATCCTTCAATATTCAGGTGTAATAGATACCTACCTCAAACGATTCATGGGTCATAGAGATCTATGCATTTTAGTGCGAGTTCTTTGAACGACTCATGTGTCATAGATACCTATCGCAAGCGGTTTTCACCACTAATTTATTGCCACTCAAAGCATGTCATGTAGTTTAAAATCCTGCCCACATTCATAAACTACATGACACGCTTTGAGTGACGCTCAATTCTGTGGTGAAAATCGTTTGCGGTAGGTATCTATGACACATGAATCGTTCATAGAACTCACACTGAAATACATAGATTTCTATGACCCATAAATCGTTCGAGGAAGGTATCTATCACACTGAATGTCGACAGAATCATAGAAACCATAGAAATTATCATAAAAATCCCACCGAAAGGCATAGATTTTTAAATTTAATTTTTTATGAAAATATATTCATAATGGATCTCAAATTGTGCACAAAAATGTCAGCAAACTAGTAATAAAAACCGTTTGTGAATCAGACATTCAAGTGAAGAATTATGGATAAAAGATTTAAAAAAGACCTTACATGCATGGTGAAAGCGACACTTCTTTTGTTTTTGCATGCATGCATGTGACCAGACCCGCAACATCCACCTCCAGCGGGCCCCATCCCATCCCCACCTTCCCGTTAGACCCAGAGCCGGCCACTTTTCTTCAAATCGGCCACCTCCTTTCTCTCTCATCACTCACTCTCTCTCCAATGGATCGCTTTCCTCGCTCTCCAACACCACCGGCGGCAGACCAGTCTCTCTCAACCATCCATTTGAATCCCCCCCACTCTCTCTCCTCCCGTTCCCATGACCCCTCCATGACGGCGCAGAGAGTTCAGATCCCGGTGGTGCGGTGGGCCTTCCTCCCCCATCGCCCTCCATGCTCCGGGCGGAGCTCCACCTCGTGAAGCACGACGGCGTAAATCCCGTCAGCTTTCCTCCTCTCGAGCGCCGTGGTCCTCCTCATGAGCTCTCCGGGCAGCGGCGAGCGGCGACGACGGCCCCTTCCCAACGGTATGAGCTCCATCCTCGTTTTCCATCCATTCTCCGACCGACGGTGACTCCCTGCAGACCCCGTGGCTTCCTCCCTGAGCAGGAGACTAGAAGGATCTTTGGTAGGATCTATTCACGCTGCCTTCCTCTGAGGGAGCTCCAGATCCTCTTTCACCTGATCAGGTTAGTTGATGTTTCTATGATATTTGTCTGGAATAAAATGCGATGGTGACCAGATCCCAAATCAAATAAAAATGCATTCTTTGTTCCCATGAGATTTGCTGTCTGATTACCCTATTTTCATCTTTTTTGTGTTTTTTTTGCAGGCAGACGCGAGCGAAGAAGCAAATAGACAGATGCTGGGATGAAGCTAGTAGGCTGCTGAATATGTTTCTGTCATTGCAGTGGCCCCATCCCCGTGTCGGTGTCGTCGATGCCGCGGCTCGCCGACCTCGACCTCTCGACGGAGGACCAGGAGAGCGGCGACGAGGACCCCCTGCAGATGAGGCTGCGCGACCCCTGCAGGCTACCCGGACCCCTCCTGCGGTCTCTGTATGTTCGAATTTGCTTTGCAAATATGAACCAGTATCTCATTTTTTTTTCTATAATGTTAGTTGATGCATGCGTTGCTCGTTTTGCTTTTTACCAGTGGCTATTGGCTAGTGCTATTGATGATTGGATTTGCAAGATTTTAGAATCCCGAAGCATGCAACTCCTGATAACTTAGAGAAGAATAAGCAGAGGTTTCTATGATTTTTTTATTGTTTCTATGCATGAGCCTGCATAACAAAAATAAATGTGGATCTAGCCTTGTTTTTATAAATATGTGCTGGATTTATCTATGTTTTTATGAATATGTGCTAGGTTTCTATGGCATTTATTTTGATGGAAAACTCATAGCATTTTTCTCCGTTCCCTCCGTGCACGGTGGAATTCCGCAACAACAGCACGGCCAGAGGCCTAGCCCAGGCGACTGGTCTCCTGAAGCTTCCGCAAGCGCCTGCAGCCGGCACACCTCCGCGGAATCCACCTGGTATGACGGATCAGCCCACACCAGGTTCTCCTGATTTTGATTCACGGATATTGATTCTTCTCCTGATTTAGAGTGTGTGTGCTTGAAAAAACTAGCAGCTTATATGTGGTGCAGCTATGCAGGCTGCAATATCCATGCAGGTAATGTGCTCGGTGAAATTCCTATGCCATTTCTTTTGTCATGAGCAGCCGTGGAGCTCCTCAGCCTCTGACTAGTTATGGAAAAATCCACCAATACGATGTGAGAAATTGTTTTTTGCTTGTGGTGAAGTGAGTTTTGTTCCCAAAATTCGATTTTTATGCAAATTTCCTGCTGATTGATGTTGGATTTGAGTACTGTACCGCCAACATTGTAACATCCCGTATTTTTCGTAGGAAATTGTTGAATGCAAAAATCCGTAATTTCAAAATTTTTCGTGAATTGTTGTGCATGCCAACAAACATATAAGGTTGTCTTCCAATTTGCCCTCTATATTCTTAGGCAAATTTAAATTAATTTAAAATCAATTTGAAGTGCCAAGGACCAAATAGGGTGATTTGGAGTTATTTTGGCTTTATTGGATTTTTGGTTGGTTTGAATTCAAATCCTAGATTTGAATTCAAACGCTAACTCAACCCAAATTAATTTCAAACCTACTAACAGTTCTTGGGCCCAAACTTCCAGCCAAAGTCTGTTTATCCCCTTGATCTTTCTCCTCAACTCAGCAAACCGACCCAGCCCGCCTGCCTTCCGGCCCAACACCGGCCCAGCCCTCCACCCGCGCTTCCCCCTCTTCATCAGCCGCTGACCGGCGGGCCCCGTGTGCCACTGTGCTTCTTCCCCCTCCTTTCTTCCTCTTCACACCCGTCGCTTTCCCGCAGCGCCACCTGGCCAATCCGAGCGCAGGAGGGAGCGCGGCCCGTCCTGATGCTGCCGCGTGTAAAGGTGGCACGGACGCCACCATCTTCCGCCGTCCAAGCCCGCGGAACCCTAGCCATCACCGCCTATAAAGCCTCTGTCCAGGGAACTCTCTCCTTCCAGCGCCGCCGCCCCTTTGGGGCTTCTTCTCCAAGCAATTCGAGTGGGGGAGAGAGGGAGAAGGATCCGGGGAAGGAGTGGAGGCGAGCCGAAGAGAAGCCGGAGCACCGCCTCGCCTCGCGTTCGCGCCGGCCGGAGCCACACGCCGAACCACACCAAGCCCAGCCGACCGAGCCGCAGAAGATCCCAATCGAGCCACACTTGATCCCATAGACCTGGCTCTCGTAGACCAGCCATATGGTCCATGGTGGACCGTGTGCACCAGCCGGACCCAACAGCCATGCCTTCTTGGGCCTAAAGTCCCGCATCCAAGTCCAGATCTGCACCCTAAACTTCTCTTGGCCCAACCACTTTCGGCCCATTTCCAGTCCAGTCGCGTTTAATCCTTTTTCAATTAACTGCGCTGACAGGCCGGCCCCACCTGTCACTGACTTCCTTAGGTTGACATGTGGGCCCACTGACCCCACTGACCCGTTGACCGTTGACTGGTCAACGTTGACCAAGTCAACGCTGACGTCATCCGGGCCCACGATGACGTCAGCAAAGCCGGCCCCACTGATGACGTCATGCTGACGTCAGCAGTGATGACATGGCACAGGACTACCGGGCTTGTCTTGAATTCTACCCCCCTTATTAAGATGGGAACATGGGGGCACCGTAGAGTGGCCCGCTGTTCACCCCCTGGCGAACTCACTAGCATAGTGTTCTTCATGGGCTTTAGTGCTAGCATATTCTTCTTTACAAATGCAGCAGAAATAAAAGCATGCGAAGCTCCTGAATCAAATAAAACAGTGGCGGGGGTCGAATTGACCAGAAACGTACCCACGACAACATCTGTAGCTGCCTCAGCTGTCTCTGCACCGGTGTGGTTGAGCTTCCCTCTGATCGGAGCCTGCTGAGCCTGGCCTCCCTGCTGCTGCTGTCCGGCTGGCGTCTGAGCTCTCTTGGGGCAGTTGTTGGAGAAGTGCCCCTGCTCCCCACAACGGTAACACGACCTGGGTCCCACTGGTACAGTGTTGGCTGGACTGAGGCGCTGAGCTGGACCTGGCTGCTGAACTGGCCTCGGTGGCACCTGGGTGCGCTGAGCTGGACTCATCTGGGACTGACCCTGTGGACGCTGCTGGTACTGCTGCTGCTGCTGAGGTGCCCGGGGAAACTGGGGTCGTGGAAACTGGGGTCGCTGCTGGTACTGACCCCTGCTGAGCACGCTGGACTGCCCCTGGAAGCGCTGCTGGCCTCCCATCTGCTGACCCTGCGGAGGCGCGAAGCGTGGACGACTGCTGCTGCCCATCTGCTGCCCCTGGAGCTTCCTCTTCTTCTCCTCCATCTCACGACGCTTGCTCTCTAGCAACAGAGCGCCGTCCACCAGCTCGTAGAAGGTCGGGAACTTCGTGCACAACAGCTGGTACTGGAGAGCATCCTGCAGACCATCACGGAACCTGGTCTGCTTCTTCTGATCCGTGGCCACGTCCTCTGGAGCGTAACGGGCCAGTGCAAGGAACTTGTCACGATAAGCCGTGACACTCATCCCCTCCTGCTTCAGTGCCAGGAACTCCTTCTTCTTCAGAGTCATCAATGCGTCAGGCACGTGGTGCGAGCGGAAGCTGTCACTGAACTGCTGCCAAGTGATCTGAGTGCCAGCCGGACGTGAAGACTGGTATGAATCCCACCAGTCCAACGCCGGCCCCTGAAGCTGCCCTCCGGCGTACAGTACCTTCTCTCTGTCATCGCACTGGGCGATGTCCAACTGTCTCTCCACTGCCTTGAGCCAGTCATCTGCCTCAAGGGGGTCGCTGGCCTTGCTGAAGGTCGGCGGGCGTCCCTTCAGAAACTCGCCCCTCTTGTCTCTGGGCGGTGCAGCTGCCTGAGGGTGCGGGTTGTTCTGGTTCTGCTGGATCAGTCTCATGGTTTCCGCCATCTGGTGCATCATCTGAACCTGAGCATACATCAGCTGCTCAATGGTGGGGATCTGATGGTTCGGATTCAGGTTCGGGGGCGGATTCTGGTGCGGAGGCTGTCCGCTCGCATTGCCCCCGGGGTGAGCCATCTATAATCACAAGGGTTAGATATTAGAGGGTTAGTGCAAGATAAATATATATACCCCTGCTATCTAACAATAAAGTCCTTAAGCCTTATTCCTATAACTAGATGGTCGCAGACTGGTGTCTACGCCCATCACAATCATTACAAAGAACCAAATCAGACATAAGCATAATAACAATAAGTACAAGCAGGTAAAGGCATAAATTCACACAAGACTCGACTGTTAGTCTTTTAAAATTTTTAAAACATGGGGGTCTCCTAGTAATTTGTCAACCGTACTATCTAGGCTGCGTTCCTACAGTCAGCACGGCTCTGATACCAATCTGTCACACCCGGATTTACACGAAACCCGAATGTGGCCATATGTGTGCCCAGGAAGTCCACAGACACATATAGCGAACAAATATGGTAAAAATCAGAGTACAATGCTTCATTATTCATCAATAGTAGCGTTTACATCAGAGTTTTGCATAAATGAAATACATGGACAGCGGAAGACTAATACATCTCTCTAAGCGTAGCCGCAATCCCACAGGGACTCTGACTGGGAGAACGCCAACTCAGAAGTACGGCAAATCCTCGGGAAACTCCACAGCATAATCAGCCTGACTCCAATCTGTTACCCGTCCGGGATTTTGCCCAAAATGATAATAATAGCAAGTGTAAGTAACATAATTACTTAGCAAGTATAGCACGGGGGATGAGGCAGAAAAGGCTTGACACTGGCTTTACTGCATTAGCACTTTTAGTTGGTTCGTTTTACACATAATTACTACTTTAGATGAATCCCGGTTGTAACCCAATTAATAGTGTAAGTGACATTAAACAGGAATAAATACCATATTCTAATCATAAAGGATCCAGGCCGCTCGTGACCCTGAGCCGGGCTATCATGATAGATCGTACACTCTGCAGAGGTTTCGCCCTTTACCCACCAGTCGCGTAAAAGTTCAAAGGAACTTTGCACCCAACCACGCACATCAACACTTCCGAGGTGTGACTGCATAGGGACGCTACGAGGCTTTCACAAGACACCCTAACAAGACAGTAGCCGCTGGAGTACTACAAAGTGGTGAGAACCTAGGCACCGAGATTGACTGACCCTCAGGGCGCAACTTGAGGGGGTCAATGGCGTCCACGCGCCGGCAAATCATGCCAACAAAAGTAAATGGCGCGACGTGCGGAGCTCCCGCACTCACGGGGGCTCCCAACACGGGACTGGGTCTAACGGGACCTAGCCGACGGGGCTACCGTCCTCGGTGGAATCGGAGAACACCCCGTACCGTGCCTCCCACAACGCCGGAGGCCACACGGTAACTACTGGCAAGCTAGAGACGTACAAGCTACTTGACCAAGACCAGAGCCCATTTAGTTCCGGCAGCGGCGACTTGCTCCCAGGTTGCCGCTTTTACGAACCAGTCCTTAGGGAGAGTTACTGGGGTCAGGCAAAACACACAAACCCCAGCTTCCCTGTTCCAAGTTGCTAAAAATCAAGTTTTACATTTAATTCAAGTGAACCATTAGTCAAGATTAACATTTAAGCAAATGATAATTGTAGCGCCGAGCAGTGTACTACCCATATGCAAAAGCCCATAGGAATACAAGGACAGGGAATAAATACTAGGTACAGCCTTAATGGTAAATCACACAAGCTCCCCTCAACTGATCGAACAGATCATCAATCCTCGGCAGCGAATATTTTGGGTGTTACAAACCTACCCCCCTTAAGATGGATCTCGTCCTCGAGATTCGGATGTGGATGTGAAGAGTTGTGGATAAGCGGCCTTGAGGTCTTCCTCTCTTTCCCAGGTCGCTTCATCCTCTGAACATCGGCTCCATTGAACCTTGCATCATTACATACAAACAAAAGTATTCTATTAGAACAATACACCAAACAATGAAAACAGTATAAAAACAGGAGCTAGAAATATTCTACACGTCGCTACGAACACATGAGCGCAAGAATCACGCTAATCGGAGCTAAAACGTGAAAACGACAACGTTTCTAAGGTTCAGGGACTTGCTGGCAAGGATTTAAAGTTTCCAGGGACCTATTAGCGAGAAACTGAGGGCCTATACGTAATTAACAGTAGCCGCCAGGGGCTAACGCGTAAAACTACGCGAGCTGGACCGCGGGTTTGAATTTTTAGAAGCTCAGGGGCTCAAACGAATAAAACAGGACCTACTCGTAATTTAATTTTGAACTGGAAGGGACCGCGGGTTGATTTCCGAAAAGTCCAGGGGCTCTTTAACAAGAGTGCCCGGCTGACCGGTACGCGGGGGGTTTGACCAGCATCGCGGACCGTCGGATCTGAATCGGGCGGCTGGGATTTAAAATGGGAAGGGGTATGGCTGGATCTAATCTGGATCGTCGATCCGAGATTGGACGGCTCAGGGCTGGTGCTCGCCGGGGAAGAAGGAATCACGGCGGCGCCGCTCGGACCGACGGCGAACTTCGCCGGAGTAGGCCATAACTCGAGCTAGGGAGCTCGGATTACGATGGGATCTAGTCCTACGGCTTCAGGGGAAGATGGCGAGTCGACCTAGGGGGTTCTAGTCGTGGGTTGGCCGGCGAGGCGGCCGGACGACGACGGGCGGCGGAGGCGGACTCCGGTGCACCGCGGGGAGAGGTTTAGGCTGGGTTAGAGGCTCGTGTTTCTGGCTCTGGAGCAACAGAGCACGACCGGGAAAGAAATGGCGGTGGTCTAGGGGTGAAACTCGGGGTGCAGTGGCCTGTCGGCGATGACCGGCGGTCGGCCGATATCGAGGGTCATGGGGGAGTTGCTACGGTGCTCTAACGCCGAAATTGAAGGGCTGGGGAGCCGGGTTACCTCCCAAGGATGCTCCTGGCGCGAAGAATCGGTCGGAGAGGTGGTGGAGCGGCGGGTCGACGGCGAGCGGCGGTCGGTGGCGTCGGTGCTCACCGGCGATGGTGCTCCGGAGCGCGAGGGCGGGCGTGGAGTAGCTCGGCGCGCTCCAAGGGGCTCGGTGAAGCTCCTCCGAGGCTTGGGCGGGGCGGAGCTGCACCGGAGCGAGGTGACGACGGCGGCCGGCGAACTCCGGGGCGCGGCGCTCGGGAGCAGCGCGACTGGAGGCGGCGGCGGCGCTAGGGTTGGGGTGATGGGAGCGGGACGAGGGTGCGGCCCAGGTTAAGTAAGCACGGGGGAGAGCGGCCTCGGCGTGCGGGCCCTGCCGTGGCAGACGCGCGGCCGGCCGCGCCATTAGCGGCGCCGGTGAAAGGAAAGGGGGAGGGAGGCGCTGACGCGTGGGGTCGGGCGAGCAGAGAGAGAGAGAAGGGAGCGCGGAGCAGGCCGGCTTGGCGGGCCGGAAGGGCTGGTGGGCCGGGGCGAAGCTGCTGGGCCGAGCGGGGAAGGAAAGAGGAGAGAGGAGGGGCTGGGCCGGACTGGGGAGAAAATAGAGGGGGCAAAAGTGGACCAGGGAAAGAGTTTAGGGAGCAAAACCGAACTATGGGCCTAACAACTTTTCTAGAGCTCCAAACAAAGTGATTCAAATTTGAATTTAAATATATTTAAATTCTTGTTTGAATCACAAGCAATACAAAAATAAATGCAGCAGCATGAATGCAACAATAAATGTTTCTATCACTTATATTTGATTTTAAATTTTAGAAAATTATTATTTAGCCTTTATAAAATAGGTGAAAGCATTAAATAATAATTTTCAAAAATTTAAAATCAAATATAAGTGATAGAAACATTTATTGTTGCATTCATGCTGCTGCATTTATTTTTGTATTGCTTGTGATTCAAACAAGAATTTAAAAATATTTAAATTCGAATTTGAATCACTTTGATTGGAGCGTTAGAAAAGTTGTTTAGGCTAGAGTTCGCTTTCGCCCCCTGAACTCTTTCCCTGGTCC
>OAMR01000015.1:4546634-4562747 GCA_900205405.1 Echinochloa crus-galli | reverse complement strand
ATGAAGATCAGGGAAGGAGATATTCCCAAGACAGCTTTCGTGACTCGGTACGGGCAGTACGAGTTCACTGTAGTTTCTTTTGGACTGACAAACACACCTGCATACTTCATGAACATGATGAACAAAGTCTTCATGGAAGAACTGGACAAGTTTGTGGTGGTGTTCATCGATGACATTTTGATCTACTCAGAAACAGCTGAAGAGCATGAGGAGCACCTGCGAATAGTGCTAGAGAAGCTGAGGCAGCACAAACTTTTTGGGAAGTTCAGCAAGTGCAAGTTTTGGTTAGAGAAAGTTGCTTTCTTGGGCCACATACTGACAGCCGAGGGCGTAGCAGTGGACCCTGAGAAGATTGAGGCAGTCTCCGAGTGGAAACAACCGAGGAGTGTCACAGAAATTCGAAGCTTCTTGGGTTTGGCAGGATACTACAGAAGATTCATTGAGATTTTCTCCAAGATTGCCAAGCCGATGACAGAATTGCTCAAAAACAACGTTCCCTTCAAGTGGACAGACAAGTGTGAAGAAAGTTTCCAAGAGCTCAAACATAAGCTTACCACCACCCCAGTGTTGACTCTGCCAGATATCCGGAAAGACTTTGTAGTATATTGTGACGCTTCAAGGCAAGGTCTGGGATGTGTACTCATGCAAGAGGGCAAAGTGGTTGCCTATGCTTCGAGGCAGCTAAGGAAGCACGAAGAAAACTACCCCACCCATGACCTAGAACTAGCAGCAGTGGTACATGCTTTAAAGATCTGGAGACACTATCTGATTGGCAACAAATGTGACATCTACACTGATCACAAGAGCCTGAAGTACTTCTTCACACAGTCAGAGCTGAACATGAGGCAGAGAAGGTGGTTGGAACTGATCAAGGACTACGACCTGGAGATACACTACCATCCAGGGAAAGCCAACGTAGTTGCAGATGCCCTGAGCCGAAAAAGCTACCACAACAACTTGATGATGGAGGAAAGACATCCGGAGTTGATAAGAGAGTTGAACATGCTCAGGCTTGAGGTTGTAGATGAAGGCCAGCCAAAAGAATTGAGAGTGAAGTACAACCTGGAGGAACGCATCAGGAATGCTCAGAAAGTCTGCCCGGAAGTTCAAGAAGTGATTTAGGATATACAGCGTGGGGTGGCCCTAGACTTTCGTGTGGATGATCAAGGAGCAGTATGGCTCAAGCAACGCATTTGCGTGCCACAAGATGAAGAAATCCGCAAGACCATTCTCGCAGAAGCTCATGATTCCAAGTATTCCATACACCCAGGATGCACCAAGATGTACCAAGATCTAAAGGATCGTTTCTGGTGGAAGAAGATGAGAGAAGACATAGCTGAGTGTGTTTCCAAGTGCGACTCTTGCCAAAGAATCAAGGCAGATGTTGACACCAAAAATTGGCACCAGGAAGAGGCTGACATGTGGGCCGGATTTGGTAGAAGGATGCCATTCGGCTAAAAGGGTTTTTTCTGAAGCATTCGGCAAAGATGCTCTGCGGTCGGGAACGCATCGCCATTCGGCTGAAATATTCGGCAGAGATACTCTGCGGTCGGGAATGCGTCATCATTCGGCAGAGGCAAGGAACTTTAAAGACAAAAATGTGAGGAAATTTTACCAATCATTGGAGCATCGGCAGGACCTGTACTGATTGCTGGCTGTTGTTCTTTGGACTGAAATCAAAAAGAAACAAAGCTGAGCAAAACACCAAAAGCATTATAGTCAAAGAAAAAGGACTCTGACCTTGGTTTTGCTACTTGTTCTTTTCTTCTTTACAACTGAGGGAGCAGTTATAAGGAGAGTCTCATTTGGCCGACATAAGAAAAACTCTAGAATGCACCAGGAAGCATGGGCTTAAGATGAACCCGAACAAGTGTGCTTTTGGAGTTTCGGCTGGAGAGTTTCTGGGATTTTTGATACATGAAGGAGGAATAGGAAGATAGTGTGGAGCAAGGAACCAGTTACAATGACTCAAAGATGGATCAAACAGATGAAAGGAACATATGATTTTGATGTGACTAAGGCAGACAAATTGTTTGAGTTCCTGGTGAAAGAAGGCCGAATCAAATTGCCAGAGGGGCATTCTATGCTTCGGCCCGATGGAGTGAAAGATAAGAGGTACTGTGGGTTTCATGATAGAAATTCTCATTCCATTAATGAATGCAGAGTCTTTAGGATGAAGATTCAGAAAGCTATCCAGGAAGGACATCTGAAATTCGACAACAAGATGAAACTGGACAGTAACCCTTTCCCTCAGAATATGATCGGGTTCTCGGTTAATATGATAAATGCTGTTCCATCTGGAGAAAAGGGAAGATTGAAAGTTTTAACCTCAAAGAAGGCAAAGCAGGATGGTTCAGTTGATCCTACTCGGCAGATCACAATTGAACAGATTCGCCAGAAAGATCTTCGGTTCCCAAATAGCCGATTTGAAGTGGGAGAATCCTCTAAACCTAGGGTTACTACACGCATTCTCCTCAACAAGTGGCAGCGTCAGCAAGAAAAGGAGCGTTTTCAAAGGCGTAAGTATGAGGAGGAGAAAAGAAGACATGAAGAAGAAAGGCACAGGGAAGAACAAGAGGAATTTATCCGAAAACAAGAACGTGCTCATTGGGGATGTGCTTTCTTCAGGCACTGTTGGAACGAAGGCTTAAAGCTTCCCACGTGGGATAATTGTCCCGAATGCAACGATGGATATGTTGAGTATAGGCACAATGATGTCAATCGCCGATCTGTCCATGAAAGAATTGGCAGGATGCATCCTAGTGATGATCGGCGTTTTAATGATCAACCAAGAAAGAGGCATGCTGATTACAGGTGGGTTGATCATGAAGAAGAAGAAGATCATGCTTATGTTTGGCAAGAAGGACAATGGTGTCCACCTGGCTTGAGGAAAAGCCAAAAGAGAAGAGTACAACGTTTGAGGAATCAAGAATTAAAGCAAGCAAGGCCTAAGATGAAATCAATATGGCGTCGAAAGGACAAGCCTGAAGAAGATGGTCATTCGGCTCCTACATGCATGGTATGCTTTTTGCCGAATGAATTTATGGCTCCCACTGATCAAGTTGTGCAGGAGGAAGCGTTGTCAGAGGTAGATGAAGTCGAACAGCTAATGGCACAATTGATGCTCAATAAGCAAGCTGTCTTTGAAAAGCCAATCCAGAATCGACATATGAAGCCATTATATTTGAAAGGATTTGTCAATGGGAAGCCTTTAACCAAGATGTTCGTCGATGGTGGAGCTGCTGTGAATGTGATGCCATATACTACATTTAGGAAGCTTGGCATGGGCCCTGGAGATTTAACACCAACGAGCATAATTCTAAATGATTTTGCTGGAAATCCTTCAGACACCAAAGGCTGTGTTCATGTAGAACTGATGATTGGATCCAAAGTGCTGCTCACAACTTTCTTTGTCATTGAGGGCAAAGGGGCATATAGTTTGCTGCTTGGAAGAGATTGGATTCATGCAAATTGCTGTATCCCATCAACCATGCATCAACAGCTCATTCAGTGGATAGATGATGAGGTGGAGATTGTCCAAGCAGATGATTCAATAAGCGTGGCAAATATGGAACCAGCTTTTTGGGAATATCAAGGCATAGATTGTTTCTCAGGCAAAGACTGGGGAGAAGGTCCTGTTGCACCAGCCAGCAGTGATCAACAGCCGATCAAAGCAGTCGGCTCTCATAGTAATTTTTAATGGAGAATCCAATTGATGGAACTGATGGAAAATTAGGACGTGGATTTGTGTCGGCCGATAAATTAGAAGAAGTGGACATTGGAGATGGTGACAAGCCAAGGCCGACATTTATCAGTGCTAACTTGGATTCGGTTTTCAAAGAAAAGTTGGTGACATTGTTAAAAGAATACAAGGACTGCTTTGCTTGGGATTATTCGGAGATGCCTGGTCTAGACCGTTCTATTGTTGAGCATCGGTTGCCAATCAAACCTGGATACAGACCTTACAAGCAACCACCCCGAAAAATCTACAAGGAAGAAGTGTTGGCCGATGTGAAAAAGGAGATTGAAAGATTACTAGATGCAAATTTCATTCGGCCCTGTAAATACGCGGATTGGATCTCTAATATTGTTCCTGTCTATAAGAAAAATGGAAAGATGAGGGTTTGCATAGACTTTAGAGACTTAAACAAGGCTACACCCATGGATGGATATCCAATGCCTGTTGCTGATTCATTGGTTGATGCTGCTGCTGGATACAAAGTGCTCAGTTTCATGGACGGTAACGCAGGATACAATCAGATTTATATGGCATTGGAAGATATAGTAAAGACAGCTTTCAGGTGTCCTGGACACATAGGGTTGTTTGAGTGGGTTGTCATGACCTTTGGATTGAAAAATGCCGGTGCAACTTATCAAAGGGCTATGAATTATATTTTTCATGAGTTGATCGGCAAGATTGTGGAAATATATATTGATGATGTAGTGATCAAGTCACTGGATCATGAGTCTCATTTGGCCGACATAAGGAAAACTCTAGAATGCACCAGGAAGCATGGGCTTAAGATGAACCCGAACAAGTGTGCTTTTGGAGTTTCGGCTGGAGAGTTTCTGGGATTTTTGATACATGAAGGAGGAATAGGAGTTGGTAAGAAAAGCATGAAGGCAATTGATGAAATTGTTCCTCCAACTAATCTTAAAGAGCTACAATCACTGCTTGGCAAGATAAATTTTGTGAGAAGATTCATATCAAACTTGTCACAAAAGGTGTTGCCCTTTTCCTCACTATTGAAAATAAAGAAGGATCAAAAGTTTGTATGGGGTGACGAACAACAGAAGGCTTTTGATGAAATAAAAGAGTACATGAAGAAGCCACCAGTATTGGTGCCTCCACAATTGAACAAGCCTTTCAAGTTGTACGTGGCGGCCGATGCCCAAACTATTGGATCGGCCCTCATTCAAGAATTTGAAGGGAAGGAAAGAGTAGTTGCATACCTTAGCCGAAAGTTACTAGACCCGGAGACAAGGTATTCGGCTATAGAGAAGCTTTGCTTATGTGTTTATTACTCATGTACAAAATTTCGGCACTATTTGCTAAATGCCGAATGCGTTGTACATTCAAAATTTGATGTAATTAAGCACATGTTGTCAATGCCAATTTTGAATGGAAGGATTGGCAAATGGATTTTGGCCTTATCTGAATTCGAATTAAGGTTTGAATCGGCAAAAGCTGTCAAGGGGCAGATTATTGCTGACTTCATTACTGAACATCATGATACATCAATAAATTTGCTTAACATTATTCCTTGGGTATTATTCTTCGATGGATCTTCATGCGACAAAGGTGGTGGAGCAGGTATTTTATTAATTTCACCCAAAGGAGAAACATTTGAGTTTGCTATTCCCATTCAATCTACTGTTACTAACAATCAGGCTGAGTATGAGGCATTACTCAAAGGGCTCCAATATTTGAAAGAAGCAAAAGCCATTGCAGTTGAAATTTTTGGAGATTCAGAATTGGTCATAAAACAATTGAATGGTGAATATGAATGCAAAAGTGATATCTTGAGGAATTACTATGAAGAATGCAAAGAAATATTGAAGAGCTTTCGGTCAGTAATTCTACAACACATTCCTAGAGGGGATAATGGAGAGGCAAATAGATTGGCCCAAAGTGCATCAGGTTACAGAGAAAATCAAGAGGTATTTGCTACTGATGACTGTGCTTTCGGGAGTAGTTTGGCAGAAGGTGATTGGAGGAAAGAAATTGCCGATTATTTGGAGAATCCATCCCAGAAGGTTTCTAGAAGACTCAGGTATAAAGCTATAAAGTTTGTTCTTCTTGATAAAGATTTATATTATAAATCCCTGGACGGAGTATTATTACGTTGCTTAAATCAAGAAGAAGCAAAGAAGTTGATGAGTGAAGTGCATGATGGATTATGTGGAGCACATCAGTCAGCTTACCGAATGAAGTGGGTTATTAGAAGAACTGGATATTACTGGCCGACAATGTTGGAAGATTGCTTTGAATATTATAAGGGATGTCAAGACTGTCAGAAATTTGGAAACATTCAGAGAGTTCCAGCATCGGCTTTGAATCCCATTATCAAGCCATGGCCATTCAGAGGATGGGGAATAGATTTGATTGGCCAAATAAATCCTCCATCGAGCAAGGGGCATAAGTTTGTACTTTTAGCAACAGATTATTTTACCAAGTGGGTTGAGGCAATTCCATTAAAGAAGGTGACGTCGGAGAATATGGTTGAATTTGTTAAAGAACACATCATTTACAGATTTGGGATTCCTCAGACAATCACCACTGATCAAGGGACTCAATTTACATCTTCAGAATTCAGAGATTTTGCTGAAAGTATGGGCATCAGATTGTTAAATTCTTCTCCTTATTATGCCCAAGCTAATGGTCAGGCAGAGGCTTCTAACAAGATTATGATTAAAATTATACAGAAGAAGATTGATCAGAAGCCGAGAAAGTGGCATTCGGTACTCAGTGAGGCTTTATGGGCTTACCGAATGGCTCCACATGGGGCTACACAGACGTCTCCCTATGAGTTGGTGTATGGGCATCATGCTATCTTGCCATGGGAAATACAATTAGACTCAAGGAGAATAAAGTTGCAAAAGGATTTAAGTTCTAAAGATTATAAAGATTTAATGATGGATGAATTAGAAGATTTGCATATGATTCGTCTCAGGGCTTTGGAGAATATTGAGAAGAACAAAATGCGAGTTGCTAAGTATTACAATAAGAAGGTGAAAGTTAAGCAATTTACAGAAGGTGATTTAGTCTGGAAAGCGATATTGCCGATTGGAACCAAATATGCAGCATTCGGCAAATGGTCTCCAAATTGGGAAGGTCCTTTCAGAGTGGTTAGATGCGTGCCTGGAAATGCATATATTTTGAAGACATTATTGGGAGAAGAATTTGCTTCTGCTATAAATGGAAGATATTTGAAAAGGTATTATCCCAGTGTTGAAATCGATCGGTGATTGATATATTAATTTGCCGAACAGCCGATTTTCGGGAAGAAATCGCCTTCAGAACAAATGTTGACAGAAAAGGAAAATGGCCAGTACTGAATGTATTGCCCTTAGCACAAAAATATACTACATCAGATGTTCATGCAAGATCACAAAAGATAAGTTTTATTGCCGAAATTCCATAAATCCCTAGTACAAACTACTGGAAGAGCCTGTTCAAAACAGACTGGGGATGAATGGAATCGGCAATGGCAGCACCATGGCCATCAAGACGATCAATGGAGGCGTCAATGTCATCGATGTCTTCTGGGTTGCTGTTGGCGAAACCAACCGGCATCCTGGAATAGTCAGTGCCGGTGTGCGTCGACATGGCAACGAGACCCGTAGCGACGCCCAGGCGAACGCCATGGGAAAGAGATAGTGTGGAGCAAAGAACCAGTTACAATGACTCAAAGATGGATCAAACAGATGAAAGGAACATATGATTTTGATGTGACTAAGGCAGACAAATTGTTTGAGTTCCTGGTGAAAGAAGGCCGAATCAAATTGCCAGAGGGGCATTCTATGCTTCGGCCCGATGGAGTGAAAGATAAGAGGTACTGTGGGTTTCATGATAGAAATTCTCATTCCATTAATGAATGCAGAGTCTTTAGGATGAAGATTCAGAAAGCTATCCAGGAAGGACATTTGAAATTCGACAACAAAATGAAACTGGACAGTAACCCTTTCCCTCAGAATATGATCGGGTTCTCGGTTAATATGGTAAATGCTGTTCCATCTGGAGAAAAGGGAAGATTGAAAGTTTTAACCTCAAAGAAGGCAGGGCAGGATGGTTCAGTTGATCCTACTCGGCAGATCACAATTGAACAGATTCGCCAGAAAGATCTTCGGTTCCCAAATAGCCGATTTGAAGTGGGAGAATCCTTTAAACCTAGAGTTACTACACGTATTCTCCTCAACAAATGGCAGCGTCAGCAAGAAAAAGAGCGTTTTCAAAGGCGTGAATACGAGGAGGAGAAAAGAAGACGCGAAGAAGAAAGGTTTGAGGAAGAACAAGAAGAGTATGCTCGAGAGCAGGAACGAGCGCATTGGGGGTGTGCATTCTTCAGACACTGTTGGAACGAAGGTTTAAAGCTGCCTACAAAGAATAACTGTCCTGAGTGCAATAATGGGTATGTCGAACATAGGCAAAATGTTGCCAATCGCCGATCTGTCCATGAAAGAATTGGTAGGGTGCATCTTAGTGATGATCGGCGTTTTGATGATCAACCAAGAAAGAGACATGCTGATTGCAGATGGATTGATCATGAGGAAGAAGACCGTGAGTATGTTTGGCAAAAAGGACAGTGGTGTCCACCTGGTTTAAGAAGGAGTCAGAAGAGAAGAGTTCAACGCCTGAGGAATCAAGAATTAAAGCAAGCAAGGCCTAGGATGAAATCGATATGGCTCCCAAAAGACAGGCCTGACGAACATAGTCATTCGGCTCCTACATGCATGGTATGTTTCTTGCCGAATGAATTCATGGCTCCAGCTAACCAAATTGTACAGGAAGAGGTATTGCCCGATATAGATGACGCCGAACAATTTGGGTTAATGGCACAATTGATGTTGAACAAACAAGCTGTTTTTGAGAAGCCAACCCAGAATCGGCACATGAAGCCACTGTACTTGAAGGGATATGTTAATGGCAAACCATTGACCAAGATGTTTGTCGATGGAGGAGCTGCTGTCAATGTAATGCCATACACCACATTCAGGAAGCTTGGTATGGGCCTTAGAGATTTGACACCAACGAGCATAATTCTAAATGATTTTGCTGGAAATCCTTCGGACACCAAGGGATGCGTACATGTTGATCTGATGATTGGGTCCAAGACTCTGCTTACGACTTTCTTTGTCATTGAGGGCAAAGGGGCATATAGCTTGCTGCTTGGAAGAGATTGGATTCATGCAAATTGTTGTATTCCATCTACTATGCATCAACAGCTTATTCAGTGGATAGATGATGAGGTGGAGATTGTCCAAGCAGATGATTCAATAAGCGTGGCAAATATGGAACCAGCTTTCTGGGAATATCAAGGCATAGATTGTTTCTCAGGCAAAGACTGGGGAGAAGGTCCTGTGGCACCAGCCAGCAGTGATCAACAGCCGATCGAAGCAGTCGGCTCTCATAGTAATTTTTGATGGAGAATCCAATTGATGGAACTGATGGAAAATTAGGACGTGGATTTGTGTCGGCCGATAAATTAGAAGAAGTGGACATTGGAGATGGTGACAAGCCAAGGCCGACATTTATCAGTGCTAACTTGGATTCGGTTTTCAAAGAAAAGTTGGTGACATTGTTAAAAGAATACAAGGACTGCTTTGCTTGGGATTATTCGGAGATGCCTGGTCTAGACCGTTCTATTGTTGAGCATCGGTTGCCAATCAAACCTGGATACAGACCTTACAAGCAACCACCCCGAAAAATCTACAAGGAAGAAGTGTTGGCCGATGTGAAAAAGGAGATTGAAAGATTACTAGATGCAAATTTCATTCGGCCATGTAAATACGCGGATTGGATCTCTAATATTGTTCCTGTCTATAAGAAAAATGGAAAAATGAGGGTTTGCATAGACTTTAGAGACTTAAACAAGGCTACACCCATGGATGGATATCCAATGCCTGTTGCTGATTCATTGGTTGATGCTGCTGCTGGATACAAAGTGCTCAGTTTCATGGACGGTAACGCAGGATACAATCAGATTTATATGGCATTGGAAGATATAGTAAAGACAGCTTTCAGGTGTCCTGGACACATAGGGTTGTTTGAATGGGTTGTCATGACCTTTGGATTGAAAAATGCCGGTGCAACTTATCAAAGGGCTATGAATTATATTTTTCATGAGTTGATCGGCAAGATTGTGGAAATATATATTGATGATGTAGTGATCAAGTCACTGGATCATGAGTCTCATTTGGCCGACATAAGGAAAACTCTAGAATGCACCAGGAAGCATGGGCTTAAGATGAACCCGAACAAGTGTGCTTTTGGAGTTTCGGCTGGAGAGTTTCTGGGATTTTTGATACATGAAGGAGGAATAGGAGTTGGTAAGAAAAGCATGAAGGCAATTGATGAAATTGTTCCTCCAACTAATCTTAAAGAGCTACAATCACTGCTTGGCAAGATAAATTTTGTGAGAAGATTCATATCAAACTTGTCACAAAAGGTGTTGCCCTTTTCCTCACTATTGAAAATAAAGAAGGATCAAAAGTTTGTATGGGGTGACGAACAACAAAAGGCTTTTAATGAAATAAAAGAGTACATGAAGAAGCCACCAGTATTGGTGCCTCCACAATTGAACAAGCCTTTCAAGTTGTACGTGGCGGCCGATGCCCAAACTATTGGATCGGCCCTCATTCAAGAATTTGAAGGGAAGGAAAGAGTGGTTGCATACCTTAGCCGAAAGTTATTAGATCCGGAGACAAGGTATTCGGCTATAGAAAAGCTTTGCTTATGTGTTTACTACTCCTGTACAAAATTTCGGCACTACTTACTACATGCCGAATGCATTGTGTATTCAAAGTTTGATGTGATAAAACACATGTTGTCTATGCCAATTTTGAACGGAAGGATTGGCAAATGGATTTTAGCTTTGTCTGAATTTGAGTTAAGGTTTGAATCGGCAAAGGCTGTTAAGGGACAGATTATTGCCGATTTCATTACTGAACATCATGATACATCGATAAATTTGCTTAACATTGTTCCTTGGGTGTTATTCTTCGATGGATCTTCATGCAACAAAGGTGGTGGAGCAGGTATCTTATTAATTTCACCCAAAGGAGAAACATTTGAGTTTGCTGTTCCTATTCAATCTGCTGTTACTAACAATCAAGCTGAGTATGAGGCATTGCTCAAAGGGCTCCAATATTTGAAAGAAGCAAAGGCCATTGCGGTTGAAATTTTTGGAGATTCAGAATTGGTCATAAAGCAATTGAATGGTGAATATGAGTGCAAAAGTGATACCTTGAGGAATTACTATGAAGAATGCAAAGAAATATTGAAGAGCTTTCGGTCAGTAATTCTACAACACATTCCTAGAGGGGATAATGGAGAGGCAAATAGATTGGCCCAAAGTGCATCAGGTTATAAAGAGCTTCGAGAAGTTTTTGCTAATGATGTATATGCATTCGGGAGTAATCTGGCAGAAGATGATTGGAGAAAAGAGATTGCCGATTATCTGGAGAATCCGTCCCGAAAGGTTTCTAGAAAGCTCAGGTATAAAGCTTTAAAGTTTGTTCTTCTTGATGATAATTTGTATTATAAATCCCTGGATGGAGTGCTGTTACATTGCCTAAATCATGAAGAAGCAAAAAGGCTGATGAGTGAAGTACATGATGGGTTGTGTGGAGCACATCAATCGGCCTACCGAATGAAGTGGGTTATTAGAAGAACTGGATATTACTGGCCGACAATGTTGGAAGATTGTTTTGAATATTATAAAGGATGTCAAGACTGTCAGAAATTTGGAAACATTCAGAGAGTTCCGGCATCGGCTTTGAATCCCATTGTCAAGCCATGGCCATTCAGAGGATGGGGAATAGATTTGATTGGCCAAATAAATCCTCCATCTAGCAAGGGGCATAAGTTTGTGCTTTTGGCAACCGATTATTTTACCAAGTGGGTTGAGGCAATTCCATTAAAGAAGGTGACGTCGGAGAATATGGTTGAATTTGTTAAAGAACACATCATTTACAGATTTGGGATTCCTCAGACAATCACCACTGATCAAGGGACTCAATTTACATCTTCAGAATTCAGAGATTTTGCTGAAAGTATGGGCATCAGATTGTTAAATTCTTCTCCTTATTATGCCCAAGCTAATGGTCAGGCAGAGGCTTCTAACAAGATTATGATTAAAATTATACAGAAGAAGATTGATCAGAAGCCGAGAAAGTGGCATTCGGTACTCAGTGAGGCTTTATGGGCTTACCGAATGGCTCCACATGGGGCTACACAGACGTCTCCCTATGAGTTGGTGTATGGGCATCATGCTATCTTGCCATGGGAAATACAATTAGACTCAAGGAGAATAAAGTTGCAAAAGGATTTAAGTTCTAAAGATTATAAAGATTTAATGATGGATGAATTAGAAGATTTGCATATGATTCGTCTCAGGGCTTTGGAGAATATTGAGAAGAACAAAATGCGAGTTGCTAAGTATTACAATAAGAAGGTGAAAGTTAAGCAATTTACAGAAGGTGATTTAGTCTGGAAAGCGATATTGCCGATTGGAACCAAATATGCAGCATTCGGCAAGTGGTCTCCAAATTGGGAAGGTCCTTTCAGAGTGGTTAGATGCGTGCCTGGAAATGCATATATTTTGAAGACATTATTGGGAGAAGAATTTGCTTCTGCTATAAATGGAAGATATTTGAAAAGGTATTATCCCAGTGTTGAAATCGATCGGTGATTGATATATTAATTTGCCGAACAGCCGATTTTCGGGAAGAAATCGCCTTCAGAACAAATGTTGACAGAAAAGGAAAATGGCCAGTACTGAATGTATTGCCCTTAGCACAAAAATATACTACATCAGATGTTCATGCAAGATCACAAAAGATAAGTTTTATTGCCGAAATTCCATAAATCCCTAGTACAAACTAATGGAATAGCTTGTTCAAAACGGACTGAGGATGAATGGAATCGGCAATGGCGGCGCCATGAGCATCAAGGCGATCTATGGAAGCCTCGATGTCATCGATCTCCTCCGGGTTACCATTAGCGAAGCCGGTCGGTAGCCTGGAGTAGTCGGTATTGGTGTGCGTCGACATGGCGACTAGGCCTGCGGCAGTGCCCAGACGGATGCCGTGCGAGGCCACCTCATCGATGCGGCCCGCCACCGCGCCGAGGCGAGCTTCTGGTGTGTCCCCAGGAGCATTCACCTTGTTCGCCAGCTCATTCGCCAGCGCCTTTAGCCGATCGAGTTCGGCATCACGCGCTGCAAGTTTACAAAAGGGGCAGCAGAATAATATCAGTTAGGGGACAAGGTTGAGATTGAGCAGATTGCAGGACTCACCATCAATGACTTCGAGCAGTTGCTTGCGCTCGTGCTGCCATTCGAGGTCAGCAATCCCGGCTTGCTTGGAGATAGCCTCCAGTTCACGACGAGAGTCGTCGCGCTCCGCCTTGAATCGGCGAGCATCGCCGTCCGTGTAGCGGTAGTCGTCCGATTCGAGAGATCGATTGGACGAACTCGAAGATGCCGCAGGAGCGGCGGCTGGAGCTGCGACTGGCGCACCGGCGCCGGCAATCCATTGGATTACCCTGAAAGAACAAAGAGGTTCGTCAAGAAAGGAGGAGGAAATCTCGAGAAGAACAAAGAGAAGCAAGCAGCTACTCACCTGCGGCGAGCGCCGGCACGACTTCCTTCGGCTTCATCGGCAGCCGGGCGCCTCCTGTTGTTGTCGGCCATTGGAAGTTCCTCGGAAATACTGTGGATAGGGAAAAGAATGGCTTGGGCCGGCAAGAACTTGGAAGGCGAAGAACTTGATGAAGAAACTGTGGGCTGCCTGGGTGTTTATTTATAGAACCCGCAGAGAAAATCATGGCCAAAGATCGTGGCACGTATTCCGAAGAGTTCGGAAGGTGGAAAGGATTTTCCAGCCGATCGGTTCTCATGTCGTTTGGGATTCTTATCGAGTCGTATTCGGCTTTGACTGGATGGGATTCGGCTATGTCATAGTTGAAGCGTTTTCGGGTCTAAGTACTATTATGGCCAACTTTGCCGAATGAAAGAAAAACAGAGTTGAAAGGATGACAAGATTACAGGGTTAATAAAACATTCGGCTATCAAACATAATTCACACACCCAAGAACTTTGAGATTACATTTTTGGCATTTGATATCATGTTGCTGATGTTCTCTAATAAGTTTTTATCAGCTTCTTGGGTTCTGGTCAGGGCAGCGAGCTTCGCCTTGAGTTGTTTGTCTTCGTTTAAAGCTGCTAAGGCTTCCTTTCGCCTCTTCTCTGTTAGCTTGGGAAGCTCTACTATTTTCTTCTTGTCAGCTTCAATTTCGGCCGATAGATTTTTCAATTCGGCTTCAAGTGCAGCTTTTCTGATCTCCTTCATTTCAAGTTCAGATTCCAGTTTGGTTAATAATTCCTTATCATTCTGGACTTGAGTATGCAGATCTTTTACAGATTGCTTAACCAAAGTTCTCCTTTGCTCCAAGGCTGGTTGAGCCGATTGATTCTTCAGAGCTTGTTTCACTGCGATAAAATGATCATCCAATCTGGAAATTGGATCTAAAGAAGTCTTGATATCGGCAGGAAGATCTTGGTCAACTGATTCAAGCAAATCTCTTAAAAGATCAGCATTGGTAACTTGTTCCCGAGTGTCCTTATGCAGAAAAGAGAGGATTTCTTTCAGTTTTGCTTGATTCTCCTCTGATAAAGTTTGACCAGAAGAGGTTTCTTCTCCTTGTTCGGCAACTAGATCATCCACAGCAAATGAATAGCTGGGTGAAGAAGTGGTTTTCTCCTGAAAGAAGATTATGCCGAATTATTGATGATCCATTGAATAAAAACTGGAAGACTGGGTAATTATCTCTACCTCATTCCTGGTCTCTTGAATGGAAAGAGAGGGCAGCTCGAGCTCAGGCAAAGATTCTTGTATGTCATGCTGAGGAGAGCTTGGAAGATCTGTTGGTGGAAAAGAGGCTTCTAGTTGAGGAACATCAGGAGAAGCTGAAGCTAGTTCTTGATGAGAAGGAGGATTCTCCGAAATTGGGTCTATTGAGATTTGCTCTGAAACTGAAAAGGAATAAATGCCGATGGAGAGGAACTTTAAAGACAAAAATGTGAGAAAATTTTACCAATCATTGGAGCATCGGCAGGACCTGTACTGATTGCTGGCTGTTGTTCTTTGGACTGAAATCAAAAAGAAACAAAGCTGAGCAAAACACCAAAAGCATTATAGTCAAAGAAAAAGGACTCTGACCTTGGTTTTGCTACTTGTTCTTTTCTTCTTTACAACCGAGGGAGCAGCTATAAGGAGGGTTTTCCTCTTGACAGATGATGGTCTAGTGAGTATTGGATCTGAAGAAGCTTGTCTAGCCATCAGCTGAGCCAAGGTAGGGGATTGGTGCCCCAAAGCAGAGATTGGGCCTGCAGTTTTGTATAAAATTACCCTGGCAAGAGGAGCAGGTGTTATGTCCTGCAAAATAATGGAGTCAGAATTAATTGGGGCCAATGTTGTTAAGATAGATAAAGGAATAAGCATATTACCTCTGCAGTTGGCTGATAATCAGGCATTAATTCGGAACCAGATACTGGAAGATCTGCTAAGAGCTTGTGTGCTAACCTACAGCAAGGACTGGGAAAAGAGTCTGTCATATGCAGAATTCTCCTACAACAATAGCTACCAGGCTAGTTTGAAAATGTCCCCATTTGAAGCCTTATATGGAAGAAAGTGCAGAACACCTCTGGTGTGGTCTGAAGTGGGAGAGAGAATGCTCTTTGGCCCTGACCTTATCATGGAAGCAGAAGAGAATGTGGTGAAAATCAGAGAGAACCTGAAGATTGCCCAAAGCAGGCAGAAAAGCTATGCAGATAAGAGAAGGAGGGACCTCGAGTTCAAAGAAGGAGATTTCGAATACCTGAGCGAGTCACCGCTTAGAGGCACCAAGAGATTCCATGTCAAAGGGAAGCTAGCGCCCAGATTTGTGGGACCCTACAAGATACTGGAGAGGATAGGTAAGCTAGCCTACAAGCTAGAGCTTCCAGATGACCTAGCAGGGGTACACCCAGTGTTCCATGTATCCCAGCTGAGACAGTGCTTGAGAGTGCCAGAGCAGCAAGTCAGGACAGAAGCGTTAGATGTGCAAGACACACTGGAGTATTTGGAGTACCCAGAGAAGATCTTGGACAGAGCAGTTAAAGAGACAAGGAGCACATCAATTCCTTTCTGCAAAGTTCTATGGAGCAACCACACAGAGAGGGAGGCAACTTGGGAGAAAGAGTCAGTTCTGAGAGAGAAATACCCACACCTGTTTGAGTCCTAGGTATACCCTAATCTCAAGGACGAGATTCTCGTGAGGGGGGAAGACTGTAACATCCTGTATTTTTCGTAGGAAATTGTTGAATGCAAAAATCCGTAATTTCAAAAAAA
>OAMR01000015.1:4469745-4546353 GCA_900205405.1 Echinochloa crus-galli | reverse complement strand
TTTGGCTTTGTTGGATTTTTGGTTGGTTTGAATTCAAATTCTAGATTTGAATTCAAACACTAACTAGCCCAAACTAATTTCAAAGCCAGCTAACCTTCTTTGGGCCGAATCCCTCCCAAAAGTCTGTAAAACCTCCCTGAGCTTTCTTCCGGTTCGCAAACCAATCCAGCCCGCCAGCCTTCCGGCCCAACACCGGCCCATCCCTCCACCCGCGCTTCCCCCTCTTCTTCAGCCGCTGACCTGCGGGCCCCGCGTGCCACTGTGCTTCTTCCCCCTCCTTTCTTCCTCTTCACGCCCGTCGCTTTCCCGCAGCGCCGCCCGGCCAATCCGAGCGCAGGAGGGAGCGCGGCCCGTCCTGATGCTGCCGTGTGTAAAGGTGGCACGGACGCCACCATCTTCCGCCGTCCAAGCTCGCGGAACCCTAGCCATCACCGCCTATAAAGCCTTTGTCCAGGGAACTCTCCCCTTCCAGCGCCGCCGCCCCTTTGGGGCTTCTTCTCCAAGCAATTCGAGTGGGGGAGAGAGGGAGAAGGATCCGGGGAAGGAGTGGAGGCGAGCCGAAGAGAAGCCGGAGCACCGCCTCGCCTCGCGTTCGCGCCGGCCGGAGCCACACGCCGAACCACACCAAGCCCAGCCGACTGAGCCGCAGAAGATCCCAATCGAGCCACACTTGATCCCATAGACCTGGCTCTCGTAGACCAGCCATATGGTCCATGGTGGACCGTGTGCACCAGCCGGACCCAACAGCCATGCCTTCTTGGGCCTAAAGTCCCGCATCCAAGTCCAGATCTGCACCCTAAACTTCTCTTGGCCCAGCCACTTTCGGCCCGTTTCCAGCCAAGCCGCGTTTAATCCTTTTTCAATTAACTGCGCTGACAGGCCGGCCCCACCTGTCACTGACTTCCTTAGGTTGACATGTGGGCCCACTGACCCCACTGACCCGTTGACCGTTGACTGGTCAACGTTGACCAAGTCAACGCTGACGTCATCCGGGCCCACGATGACGTCAGCAAAGCCGGCCCCACTGATGACGTCATGCTGACGTCAGCCAGTGATGACGTGGCGCCACCAGAGGCTGCCACGTGTCCCTGAGCGATTGTTTTTCTTTTTCGGAATTATTTTGATATTTTCAGAAAATGATTTAAACTTCGAAAATTAATAATAAATCAACCGTAGCTCAGAAAAATATGAAACCAGTTTCTATTTTTTTCTAAGAACATGACCTACGCGTTAGTGTAGAGTTTGGTGTTGTTTGGGTCTTCTTGCTTCGTCGTTTTGTTGTTTCTTTGCTAGTAGCTCCCGTTTTTTATTTTCTTTCCGCGATCCTAGGAGGCCCGGAGAGTCCAGAGGAGGGCGTCTACTACCTCAACTACCTCTACGAAGTTCAAGAGCAAGTCCCAGGTTCACGCCCAATATCCACTGAGTATTAAATGCTATGCTTGCATGTGTTGGGATGGGTGTGATTGATCCTCTTGGCGTGAGTTTGGGTGGCTTGGGAGGAGTAGTGCAGCTAGGCGGTGGAGGCGAGTGATAACAACCCGGTCGTTTGATCGGGGTGCTTTGGGACTGTACTCGGACAGTTCCTACAGAGTACCTGTTGCGGGTACGTTTATGGATTACTTGAGATTGATGGATTTGAGGAGTTTGGGCGGCAATACCTGTAATGGGTGCCGATTGCGGACCGTTGCGGCGGATCGCTTGGACGCTGATACTCGCCTTACCGACAATTAAGGGTTGTATCGGGATGACCCGGACGTTGGAATTTATAGTGCTCACCATCTACCCAAAATGGGGAGGGTTCCAGCAAGCCTACTGAGTGCGGTACCAGGACTGTAGGAGATTCGAGTTTGATATGTGTAAGGGGGACTCGTTGCGGCGTACTCTCCCTGATTTACCACAGCCCCCGACTGGCCCCGGTGGGAAGGTTTCACATCCCTGGGGCAGATGTTAGCGTGCAGATGTTTCCCGAGCCCAGGGAAGTAGGATGGTACCGTTACTCTTTAGGGTCTTTGCTGTGGGCTGTGTCTCAAGACGTCTCATGACCGTCTGCAGCCCGGATGGTTCCTGGAACGCAACCTCTACAGAGTGAAAACTATACGTATAGCCGTGTCCACGGTCACGGACGATCCTTCATCTGGATTTTCCTGATTAGCATGGGATTTTGCTTTCTCACCTCATCCTTGTTTTGGGTCATGAGAGGTTGGACCAGCGTTTGCTGTTGAGACAAGGTGGGGAGGGATCTCACCGAGTCGACTAGTGAGTGAAAGGAGTTGGTGGATGATTATTGCGGGAACCTATTGAGGCAGGACGAACCCGAAAGGAGTTGGTTTTGAGATGAACTTGGGGATTTGCTGCTGCTTGCATAGGAAACCCTAGCCTTAATTCCTTGATTACCTTGGGGACAGTCTTTGGGTATACAGGGGAAGACTCCGAGAACAAGATCAACCACGACGGATGATGTAGATGAGGGTTGTGCGCTGCGCTCAAGGATGCCTGTGGAGGTGAAGCCCCGAAGTGCCAGAAGCTTATGACATGCATGTGCGTAGCTGTTTTCCTTCTGTCATTTAGCCCGGAGGGCTTGTACCATATCGCTATGTATTTATATCATGTTTGAGGACCCTAATCAATGTATGGATGTGATTTCCGCTGAAATGAGTTCTGTACGTGATAGCTGCTATTCCTGGGACTATCTCAAGGGTACAGGGAGTCGGATTCTCGTAATTGGGAATCCGGTTCGTTTCAAACATGGTCCTGGAATTTGTGCTGGATTGTCCTTGGTTTCTATGATTTTTTTTCATTATTTTTCTAGCGACGATGTGTTGTGTAGGTCCAAGTTCTTGTCTTCATTGTTAGGTTTCTATGATTTTCTAGTAGATTTCCTGTGACATTTCTTTTGTGAAAATCATATGCATGAAGCTGGTGAATGTTTCTATGCCTGTGCCTTTACTGTGTATTTTCTAGGCCATTTTTTTGAACAGATAAGGAGGTTTAAAGAATGGTTGGTTAAAATTTGAGTTGCTATGCTTTTTTGCTAGATTTCCTATGCCATTTTCTGAAGCTACTATGTTGTCTGATGGTCTGATTTCTGTTCCGTCATCAGCATGACTGACTATATTGAGCCTGCATACTCAACTAAATTGAATGTTTCTTTTATATACTATCGCTTACTACCATTCAAATTTCCAATGATTTATCTCACTTATTTTAATTTTGTCTCATGGCAGGGTGGGTAGTTGGTGCAGCCCGATGGTGAGTGCCCATGATCTGGACGCATCCTCCTTGGAACAAGCTAGAAATCTTAGTTTTTGTTATAAAAATTATTTTGTGACTGTGATTTGTATGTAGAGCTGTGACGATGCTTGTAGTTGTGATTACTACCTCGTGTGATAATTTTTATACTTGTGTTTGTTGGATTCAAATTTTCAGACAAAAAGAACAGCCTGAAACACTATCTATAATTTTGTTGGTTGGTTTTTATGACTTCTCCTACGAGGCGTGTAAGTTAAATTTTTGTTGGTTGGTTTTTATACTTTTGCGTCAGTTGTTAGGTTTGTTTAGTTTTTTGTCGTATAGTTAAAAATCATAAAGATCATGCACTTTATCATACAACTCTCATTTTCAAATTTCAAAGAGACAAACTTTAGTTTTTATGATTGATGCATGTTCCTATGCAAAGCAAAATTAGGTCATATGAATCGTTCATAAAACTCACACTAAAATGCATAGATCTCTATGACCCATGAATGGATCTCAAACTGTGCATAAAATGTCAGCAAACTAATGGTGAAATCCGTTTGTGAATTGGAGATTCGAGTGAAGAATTATCGTAAAAAAATAGTAGGAATCTCGTTGTTTTTGCATGCATGCATGTGTGGCAGCTATTCACTTTTGTTTGAAATGTTCCTATGATTCGCGGCTGAAGAATCATATGGGTATGGTGGGTTTCTATGATAAATCAGTAGGTTTCTATGCATGACGAAACGAACTTGTTTCAATTGATTTTGTCAATAGAACTCCCCAAAAGGTGTATATTTTTTGAAAAGAAATTGAAAAAATATATTCAAAATGGATCTCATGCACAAAAATATTAGAAAACTAGTGGTGAAATCCGTTTGTGCATTGTAGATTTGAATGAAGAATTATCGGAAAAATAGTAGAAAACCCGTTGCATTTGCATACATGCACGTGAGTCAGGTGGCAGGTACCGGACGCGTCAGGTGGCAGCTATTTACTTTTTTTTTGAAATGCTTCAATGATTCGCGGCTGAAGAATCATATGGGTATAGTGGGTTTCTATGATAAATTAGTAGGTTTCTACGCATGGCGAAACGAATTTGTTTCAATCGATTTTGTCATAGAACTCCCTCAAAAAGTGTAGGTTTTTAAAAAAAAAATTCAAAAAATATATTCAAAATGGATCTCAAACTGTGCACAAAAATGTCAGGAAACTAGTGGTGACACCCGTTTGTGAATTGGAGATTCGAGTGAAGAATTATCGCGAAAAATAGTTGGAATCTCGTTGCTTTGCATGCATGCATAAGTTCGTTCCTTTTTAGATGTTCGTCACATGCCGAGTAGCTTACATTGACTTGTCTCATTCCGAACTAATTATCTCATAGGAAGTTTAATATTCTATGGATAATCCTGTAGGTTTGTTGGGAGTAAATGTTTGTATGAAATTTTTGCAGGTTTCTATGAAAATTTTCCGTGTTTTGGTGTATCGCTCGCGGTTCTCCTCATACGGAATTCGAAAACCCTGTCCTTCATTCTGATTTTGTGGCAGAATCAGCTCAGGTGTAGATTTTTAGATTTTTGTTTTTTCTAAAAATATATTCAAAATGGATCTCAAACTGTGCACAAAAATGCTAGGAAACTAATGGTAAAACCCGTTTGTGAATTGGAGATTCGAGTGAAGAATTATCGCGAAAAATAGTTGGAATCTCGTTGCTTTGCATGCATGCATGCATGGGTCACGAGCTGGCGTCAGGGCGGCAGGTACTCACTTTCTGCTTGAAATGTTTCCATGACTTTCGGCAAGGAATATACGAGGTCATTTCTTGTTTCTACGAGGTTTTGGGTGGTCGGGTGGGTTCTGGCGTGGCACGCTCGGTGCGGACCACGAGCGGGGACCCTGGTTCGCGTGCCTGGTGCGAGCGGCGGTGGCGAGCGGCGGTCCCCTTGAGGCTGGTTCGCGTGCCTGGTGCGCCCCGGGCACCCTGGTTGGCCGGGGCTTCCTAATGTATTGCCGAGCCCTGGGCTCTCATTAGTCGGGCGCATATATATATATAAATAAACGTGCATGCATAACGCTTGAAAGAAAAAAAGAAATCCAGGGACTTTAGCACCGGTTGCAGACACCAACCGTCTTTCCTAACCGGTAAAGTCAATTTTCTGCACTACACGGCCCAGCTCTCACGCGTGTTAGGGAAGGCAGGGGATCGCTCGCTCAGCTCCCCTGCAAGTGGCTCGTGCTGATGATGAGCCCTTGGCTTATTGTTTTCCCCCGTCCGCCGCCACAGGCATTGTCGTCAGCTGCTCCCTCGCTCGGCTACTGGTACCGTCTCTTTGTGAGGCCCCGACGAACACAGATGCATACTCTAGACAAATCAGACAACAGGAGCAAATTCAGAACCATGGAATAACTGAACTACTGAACCGAGGATAAATTGTTGAGGCTCATATGATCAGCCGCTCAGGATGCAAGCGGGTGCAGGTTTTCTTGCCGGCCTGCTTGGCCCGCCTGCAAGGACAGCGCTAGCGGGGGCCTGCAGACACAGCCATTTTGTAACGCAGGTACAAGCGGGTAAACCTGCAAACCCTGCAAACAGTCTGTAGATCCTGCCGGACCCGTATCAGCCACACGCAGGCTTAACGTGAGCCGTGGAGCACCGCCCGCATCAATCGTATCTGCGCTACAATGCCACAGCTGCACTGCGGGTTGGCCTCCGACAAGTCGCCTATCGAATGTTTGCTTCTAACTGAACTTGTGGTTCAATACAAAACGACGAGGTCTATGCGTATTTGAATTAGTAATGCTTTGTATGCAGGCACCTGCAGGCTGCTTATTTTTTCCCTGCAAAGCCCAACAGTGTTAGCAGGGTCCTGCAGGAGCAACGAAGTTACCTAGCCGGTGGATGCAGGTGGCCTAGTTCTAGGGTTTACTCTGTTCTCCCATAGTTCTAACAGTCGAGATCCCGGCCTAAATAGATAAAAGTGGAAAGACAGCAATAGTAGCTATTTAATAACATCTGAAACAATGTAAACGTGAACGGTTTGGCGAGTCGATGATGGTCGTCTGATAGAGAATGGACGATCATCTATGAAGTCACCGAAGCATTCATGTAGGTGCTTTTTTTAAACGGAACAACAAGAGATTTGCTGTAATTTTTATTAGAAGGAAAAAAAAGACGAAACAAAACAAACAAACACAACAACACGAACAACTTAGCTCACCCCCTACAAGAAGGCCCCAAGGACCTTACACTACGGATTCACCCACGACAATGAAAAGAGCAAAGAAAACACAAACAAACAACAAAACAGGGTGAGCCTGGACAACAGAAAGAAAAAACAAAGCTACTGGAAGAACAGAATGCCGAAAGAAAAAAATTCCAGCCTCAACTAGGCGGTTGTGTCGACATCGACGTTTCTGTTGTTCTTGTTGTCCTCTCCAATCTTGCCACTGTCTGGAACGCTTGTACATCTCCTTTTATCAGGTATGCTACCGCCATGACATCTTTTGATTCAAGTTGAAAAGTTCTCCGGTTGCGTTCTTTCCATATGTTCCAACAGAAATAGACAACTAGCCCGTCAAATGATGATCTATGTTCCTTGTCTATTAGTCTTCTATGTTTCTTCCACCATCCCACTATTGAAGTAGGCGGAGGTGAGGTGGTATTTCTCGGGTGCCTTTGTAGGTTGAACCAGCTCCTATGAGGTCCAAACCGCCTGGGTGTAAGGGTAGTGTTTGCATTAATGAGTCGGCATTTTGCTTTGTTCTGTTATTTGGGCTGACGAAGCTAAATGTAATTGAGTGTCTGCATTGCCTGAACCTGACACTCCTCAGCCGTCCACGAGTCGTCGCTGTGTGGTACACCGCTTCTGATTGCTGGTGCCGCCAGCTGCATGCCTTCGCTGTCTGTCGCCTTCGCAGCTGCACCGCGACATGCCTGTGAGGCCTGTGGTATTCTGTTGTTGTGTGTGATTAGTGGTAAGAAATTGACTGGAAGCAAAGATCACATAGCATCAGGCACCAGCACTGTTAGATGCACATGCACTATATTAAGGAGAGTACAGAACAATAACAACCACTGTCTTACAAAAAAAAAATAAAATCGAATTGAACACTTAGGAATAAAATTTGGACCTTTGGCTGGTGTCCAATGTTTAACATGATGATCAAAGTATATCATACTAGCTAGGTAACAAAAACTGTAGGTAGAAACTAGCAACCCCAAGTACCCAGCAGATCATATATATAACTTATTGGTGTGCACATCCAGAGAACTAAGCACCAGACCACAAATAGCAAAACCACCATCACAAATAAACATGGTCGAGAGAAATAAACAGGGACAATTGTTGTGCAGCAAAGACAACCTGGAACACGAACATGCTATATCTTCAACTAGCTAATACTTGTATCAAAAGCTCCTCTTCTCTTGTCAAACATTATTTCTTTTGCAGCTGTCACCGGCGAAGCTGATCTTTGGTCTCCGGCTGAGCCGCCCTCATCTCTTTCCTCGTGCAACTCTGACCTCTGCATCTTCTCTGCCAATGTCTCCATTCCCATGTACAACATGAGGAGCCAGACATAGGACAGGTACTCACCGCCCTTGCCCAAGCTCTTGGCGTGAAGGTACCCTCTGCACCTGCTGGCGGAGAAGCAAAGCATCTCTACCCACACACCCTGGATCACCCTCCAAATCTTGCCTTCATCTTCCCTGTGTAAAACAACGAGCTCCTGGGCAATTGCCCAAGCATCATGCACCACACCTGAACGCTCTCTGCCCGGGCAAGCACCTTTTCATCTAGCAGCGGCTTCTCATACAACGGGATGTCCTTGAGCTTGTTGTACGTGTCTCTAAACAGAGTAGGTCTGGCACCCGGGATCAGCATCTCTGGGTTGACAAACAGCAGGTAGACCATGTAGTTGGACATCTCCCTGCTGCGACGCGCGGCTTCGTCAGTAGGAGGCGTGTCCATGTGGTGGAAGCAGAGATCCGTGGCGAGGTGCTAGAGGAACACACTCTCATCAAATGGCCTCCTCAAACTCCAGCCTAGGATCGTTAGCAATCCCTCGCGTTCAAGAGTCCACTGGCCCCGGTTGTCGTTGAATCTGCGGTAAGAGGTGATGCCATCTATCTGCTGCCACCCAGTTTTGATATAGCCATGGATGAGCTTAGTAATGTTGCAGGAAGACTTGCATGGCTTCATACACCAGAGTTGGTCGAGGTAATCCTTGCAAATTAGCGACGTTGCCAGCATCCTGAGAGTGCTGTGCCTCTGGTTGCGGGCCAAATACCCTATGAGGTTGTACTACGCAACTTGGTCGGGCCATGGTGCCTGAGTGTTTTGAATAGATACCTTATCAGTAATAAGGTTACTGATCAGCTCCAGGATCCAAGTAAGGCATATCAAGACATATGTGATCTTGAGATCGATGTGGCTGTAAATTTCTTTATGATGACGGTGGTATGATAGTTTGAAGACTGAGCATACGAAGGCTACATTAGTTTGAAGACTGTATCTCTTTGGAATACAGACCTTTCTTGGTATACAGTCGTTCAAAGGTTGCAGCGAGGCCACATCGTAGCAAATCATGAGCTCTGGTTGCATTAACCATGAAGCATTTCGTCCAACTAAGACGAGCGCGATACGAAGGTGCAATATCTACACATAAATTGTAGGGCTTTATAGGTTCTTCATTACTGTCAGATGGCTGACCTCTTCTGCCAGCCTGAAAATATTCCTTTGCAGCTTGCACATATTCATCAAGCGATCTAATCTTGTCATTTTCTTCTGATCCAGTGGAAGAGTCCACGAGGCTGTTTATGCTAACTCTCTTCAAGTCCCATGGCTTTAACACACATTTGAGGATCCCGGCAAAGAACAACAGAGCCGCTGTTACCAAAATTCTCTTATCTCCTGACCACGATTTGTAAAACACATATACTGCTACAGTAACCTGTTAATTAGATATCACCATTTTTCATTGAAAAGAAAAGAATCCTAGAACTGAATGAAACATAGGAACAATAAAGTGAATGGACCATGTGGATATATATCAAAAATTTTGATCCTTGGACTGACCTGAGACACCGCTGTGAGAACATGCCGCCTCCATAGCTCATTGTCTTCAATATTATAGGCAGTTATGGCATCCTGACCTCCAAGGTGAGGATTGGTGCCCACAGAACTTGCAGGCTCGTGCTGCTGTGATGTGTGTGGATACCCATTCCCGCTCCTTGTTGTGGTTGAAGAGGGTAGCCAGGGCGTAAATTGCTACTGCATCGCTGCCCAGGTACGCCAGCCAGATTAAGAATTAGGCCTTGTTTACTTCCAAAATTTCACCCCCAAATTTACTATGCAAAAAAAAGATTCCCCATCACATCAAAATGTCATAACATGCATGGAGTACTAAATATAGATAAAATCAAAAACTAATTACACAGTTCTGTTGTACTCTGCGAGACGAACATTTTGAGCCTAATTAATCATTTTTTGGACAATTTTTCGCACGTACAAACGAAATGCTACAGTTGCGCAATGATTACGAAAGGACATATGCCTCCCAAATTTGGATTTGGCATCTAAACACGGCCTTAGAATCTCAACCAAGATGGAATACAACACTTACGTAAGATGCTGGCGAAGCAGAGGAAGCACTGGATGAAGAGGCTGCAGAGGACGAGGAAGCGCAGCTGCCACCCCTCCCACCACAGCACTGCCTCTGTGAAACTCATTATTGGCTCACCCTCCTCTAGCAGAGTAGCAGCACAGCTCAACTCGCTCAGAAAAGGCCTACACAAGTTCAATGGTTGGTGGTATATGCTCCACCAGCCCTATTCTTATCTGAGTCACCAGATACTTATTGTTACCCAAGTATATGGTCTCCACACGCGCATATGCCTCTTTAATATTTGTAGGACTGACGTGCCTTTCTCTTGTTAGGCGGTGTTTAGTTCCTGGAAAAAGGTAAAAAGTGAAGTGGAAAAGTCACATCGGATATTGTAGCACTTTTCGTTTGTTTGTGGTAAACATTGTCCTACCATGATCTAACTAGGCTTAAAAGATTCGTCTCGTTGTGTACATTAAAACCATGTAACTAGTTTTTTTATTTACCCACGTTTAGTACTCCATGCATGAGGAGAGAGATTTGATATGATAGGTGAATAGTGAAGTTTGGAGAGACAATTTTTAGAAGTTTGATGATGTGACTGGGAACTAAGGCAAACAGGGCCTTAGTGTAATTTTGCAAATGAAAGCGACATAAATGGCCCCTTTTGCGAGACCAGAGCACACTACTTCATTCAAGTCTTTGTAAAGTACAATTTCGGTGGAAAGAACTCTTGCAAATTAATATAATCAATAAGCCCAGTCCGATGTGATACAGGTACTGTCTGTCAATCATTGCTCGGAAGAAATTCATTGGACTGGGTCTAGTTGCAAAAGCAATGACACAGAAAAGGCCGCATCATCATCCAGACCAAGCTCCAACTTAACACTTTGTGGAGCTTGCATACGTCCAACTGGCTTAGTTCTCTCGGATGCAAGTTTAGTAGGGTATGTACTATAGTTATACATACTCTCTCCGTCCCTAAATAACTAAATAACAGTCTTTCTCACTTTCCGAAAAATAACTTTGATTAATTTTATATTAAAATATATTAATATTTATGGTGCATAATTAGTATCATTGGATAGATCTTTTGATCTAGTTTTTTAATAAATTTATTTAGAGATTAAAATATTGAACGTATTTTCTACAAATCGAATCTAAATCGTGGCACGAAAACCAACGGCGACACTTATTAAGGGACGGAGGGAGTAGTTATCGTGGCCATCAGTTGATCTCAAATGGGTTCTGACAAAGGAAGGAATAAATGCGTGCTTATCTTTGCTATGATGCTTCTGTATGTTTAGATATTTAGGTGTGTGCTAGTGCCCAGGTTGCGGTTCAGTCGAAAGAGTTGGGTCTGCTTCGCTTTTCATTCCAAGTTAGGGGGTGTTCAGTTCCATGAAAGGAGGTAAAAAGTGGGTGAAAAGTCACATCGGGCACTATAGCGCACTGTAGCACTTTTCGTTTGTTTGTGGTAAACATTGTCCTACCATGACCTAACTAGGCTCAAAAGATTCGTCTCGTCGTATACATCAAAACCATGCAATTAGTTTTTTTTATTTACCACGTTTAGTGCTCCATGTATGAGGAGAGAGATTTGATGTGATAGGTGAAAAGTAAAGTTTGGAGAGAGAATTTTTAGAAGTTTATTGATGGGATGGGGAACTAAAACACGGCCTCAGTGATGCACAGGCAGTGGTAAAGTTGGAGCGAAATGGATGGGCCCGACAATAACGAAGGGATAGCAATATTTACCAAAAATGAACAAAGAATGTAAACATATAACAAAATACAACAATTTTTCTTACTTCTAGTCAACAGCCTAAAAAAAGAGAACAAATGACTTATGGCATTTTTTATTTTTCAAGGAGAAGAGATGATCTAATTCAACTAGCACACTAGGACCTTCAACTAATCTGCATTAGTACATGATTGAAAAATATGTACTGATTTTACCATTGCTAGATGCCCAGTTTAAGAATTAAGAGCATTACGTAATGGAAAGTTGCAATGGGATGACATGACATACACCAATCGAAGCAGCACAGCTTCAACTCCAAATTTTCCTCTAATCTGCAACCATTCAAGTCTCCAATATACACTCAAAAACCCCTAATTAAATCCAAACGGCCTAAAACAGAATGGACTGTTAGGTTGATCTCTTCACCAATGGACCCAAAGGCCCATTGGGCCCTTGACCCATGCCCTGATCGGGGGGCGTCCAGCCCAGTTAGGCTGGTGGGCCCTGTCGCGCAGTGCATACAAAAGAGGAGGTGGGGGTCCGCGTTTAGGGTCACAAGGTTCAGTTCCTAAAGCAGCCGCCACCTCCACATACCCCTATCGATCGAGGGTGGCACTGCCAGCGACGGGATGCTCCGCCACGCCACCGACAGCTAAGCCGACGACCATGCCACTACGACCTCTACACTGCGCGTCGCTGCCTCGAAAAGATCTTCACCGGCAGAACCAGCGAGCGAAAGGAAAAGGTACACAGTTCATACAAGTTCATCACGAGCACACACATACAAGCACATACACCAGAAAATGTCGTACTACTACTGAGACAATGTCGTACTACTACTGATACAACAGATCTAACAATGGTATCAAGAGCCTGTGTTCAAGTTCGTAGACACGGGATCGAACAGAAACAGAGAATCGTAACCCTATAGATCCGGCGATGCGAGTCCTATCTCTCGCCGCCGGTCACTGCCGTAGCACGGGCGTGAAGGGCACCACATCAGAGCCACTCAACGGCTGCGCGCGCACCCGTGGGTGCACGCCAGCGCCGGCGAGGGGGCCCGCGGCGGCGCCATCTCCTTCGGTCGCCGTTGCTCATTCTGATGGGTCACTGCGAGTGGTGGGGAAGAGAGAAACATGAGGTGCTCCGACACACCGGTCATGGCGCGGACGGCGGAGCAACTGGGACCAGGGCGTGAGGATCGCCGGGCCTATGCGCATCTGCGCTATACAGGAAAGAAAACGACAGGAGGCCGGCCATTGCGTGGCCATGGCCGCCGGTCGGCGCATGTGAGCCATGACGACCGGCCTCGCCGGGCGGTGCCGCAACAGGGGCTACGCGCAAAAGAAGAGAGGGGTTCGAGCGGGGGCACGGCTCGGCCATGGCGCAGCAGACAGGCGCGGCGGCGTAAGGCCGCCGGCTGCACGCGCATGGCTGCCGCGAAGCCACGGCGGCGGCGCCCGCCCCAAGCCACGGCTGCGCAAAGAGTGAACAAAATGGCTAGACGCTGGATGGCCTTTGTACCTCACGAGATTGCCGGATGGCCGTTGGATGCGAACGAACGCCTGTGATCGGGCGAGACGCTGGAAACCCTAGGCTTCTCCGCGAGTTGGGCCGCCAGCGCACGCCAGTGAGCGCGCGAGCAGGCCGCGTGGCTGGGCCACGGGAGCGAGCCGGGCTGCGCAAATGCGCGCCGGGCGGGCAGGTCGTGCTGCTGGCCTGCGCGAGCGCGAGCGCGAGCGTGCAGCTGGGCCACGCGAAAAGAAAAGTACAGTAGCAAATTTTGATGAATTTGACTGTTTTTCAGTTGATTTTGTATAGATTTTGAGCATATTTTGCATGTTTTACCTCTGTTAAAATTTGAACCAAAGGGATATTTTTTTCAGAGTGTTTTTGCTACTGTTTATGTATATTTAAAGTATTTTCCGCTGTGAAATTATTTAGACTTTAATTAAATTTGAACAAAAGGGAGAATTTAATTAAAGAACAGAAAAGATATTGATAACAATGAATTTTGTTCTCTACTCAAATTTGATTAGAGAACAGATGATTGATTTTCGCTGCAAAGTAAAAGTTTATCCTGTAATTGAATTGGAACCGATGGGAAATTTAATTAGAGGAGTAGAAAGCTATTTGTTAAAGTTAATTATGGTACTGTAATTTTCTGACCAAAGTTGATGATAAAAGTATTGTAATTTTATGAGTTTTTTGTGTTTAAAAGATTGAATCTATGATAATTTTGCATCAAAGTGATCAATTTCGGAGAACAGAGAGTCAAAGAAATCCATCCGCTGAAATGATGATTATCTTCTTATTAAATTTGGACCTCGGTAGAATTTAATTTGAGGAGCAGTGTTTGAACAGATAATTGAGGTTTTCAGAAGCAATTTTAATGGATTATGTATAGAATTTGATTTCTATTTCATTTTGAACGAAAGTGATAAATGTTTAGAAAATAGATGAAAGTTTAGCTTCTAAATAGAATAAAGTTTATGTTCCGCTGCATAGATAATTACTTTTGACTTGTATTTAAATTTGAACCAAATGGATAATTTAAATTCAAGTCACAGATAAAGTTTTCAGATTAATTGTAATATTGTCATTTTCTGACCAAAGTTGATAGTAACAATATTATAATTTAATAGATGTTTACAGATAAAGTTAGATGTTTACAGATAAAGTTTGAGATCAATTGTAATATTGTTATTTTCTGACCAAAGTTGATGATAACAATATTATAATTTTATAGATATTTATTCTATTTTCTCATGACATAGAGTAGACTATAAAGTTTACAAAGAATAATTGTTTATTATTGGTTAGTTTTCTCAGGTTGAAAGTTGTCATGTTTTCTATGTGAAAGCAACAGATTGGGTATTCGTGATCCGGAAGATGACCAAGAAAAGAGAAATATTGTTGAGAGTTCTATGAAATGTCTTTCTTGTACTCTCTATGATTTTCAATCATCATGATTTAAGATGTAAAGTGCAACATACATGTTTAATGTGATCAAAGTTGCATTGAGCAGGTGTGTCAAAGAGTTTTCGGATTTATTTCTAAATTTGATGATTGAATATGCAGTAAAAAGAGCCAAATGTGGCATTGATATCCTTTTCAGGAAAATTACCAACATGGCGGAAAAAGATTATCTCTTCACCAATGGACCCAAAGGCCCATTGGGCCGTTGACCCACGCCTTGATCGGGGACTTCCAACCCAGTTAGGCTGGTGGGTCCTGTCGCGTAGTGCATACAAAAGAGGAGGTGGGGGCCAGCATTTAGGGTCACGAGGTTCAGTTCCTAAAGCAGCCGCCACCTCCACATACCCCTATCGATCGAGGGTGGCACTGCCAGCGACGGGATGCTCCGCCACGCCACCGACAGCTAAGCCGACGACCATGCCACTACGACCTCTACACTGCGCGTCGCTGCCTCGAAAAGATCTTCACCGGCAGAACCAGCGAGCGAAAGGAAAAGGTACACAGTTCATACAAGTTCATCACGAGCACACACATACAAGCACATACACCAGACAATGTCGTACTACTACTGGTACAACAGATCTAACACGGACAACACCAACCGATTAGGTCTCTCGATCAGCTTTGTATCTAATAAATATGTTTAACTGATAATGAAACGGAAGGATTGAAGAAACATGAAGCGTCTACCTTGAATCCCTGATGCTTTGATGCGCTAGGTTCTCAGTCCCTCACAAGGCCGCAACTACTCAACGAGACAACGACAGAGTACGGCGGCCGCGCAAATACTAAAGGGAGGCATTGGCGGCCCTGCGGTAGCGCTGTCCTCCGGACGGCGGCAATCCGCCGGTCAGGGAGGGAGGCGCCGCCGCGGCAGGCAGAAAGACGCGACGCGAGGATCCATCATCCGCACGGTGTACAGGAGACGGGAGAGAACGATCTGTTTTCCTTCCTCACATCATGGGCTGATTGATGATGGCTGGACTATTTTCGTCATAGGCTCAACTAATTACTACAAAAAAACATCGTAATCTATGACGTACAATTTTTGTCACAAATCACTCAAAAAACGTCACAAAGTGTTGTTTATGACGTTTTCAGATTACGTCATGTATTGAGCGTCACAGATTAACCCGCGTGATGAATCTATAAAAACATCACAGATTAGAGCAATCCATGACGTTTCCTAATCGTCATAAACTAGCCTTAGGCCCATGTAGCCCAGCCCAAGCCCATTTTTAGTGACGAAAATAAAGCCAGGTTCAACCAATTAAGGTCGGATCTATGAATTTCTTCCCGGAACTGGTGAATTAGTAGCAATTACCACGACCAAGTCACACAGTGTTGCTTCCCACTTCTTACCAGGCCAATGCTTTCATATAGACCAGCCCTGACCCACTTTAAATGGCCACGAACTCCAAATCCGGCAGACCATCTGAATTCATAACCTGAAATACCATGCTGCAAAGTAGCCGATGGGTACCCGTGCATAATCCACCAAGAATAAATTACAGATGAAATCCGTCTTCGAGTAAGAGAATCCGCAATGAAACCAGTGTGACTTATGTCTCTTGGTCTATATGAAAAGGAAAGACGAAATTGAAGATGTCATCACCATATGTAGTTGCAAAGTCCGAAGCTAGCCCTTCCAACACGAAGGCCGAAGACACATCTGCCGTAGAGGAATCACCACTGGAGGCCAAGCCGACGTCAGAATCCAGGAAACCCGCCGTTGTCACTAGCCGCCGCCGTCATCGCCGTAACCTACACCCGGAGTCAGCCCTCGCTGGCTGCCCATTCACGGATGTGACCTTTGCGCCACCATGGCCTCAGCTTGGAGCGGATCCATCACATCGCGCAGCGAAACCACCCTAAGGGGCTGCGGATCCGGCCACCTAGGCACCAGAGCAGCCCCCGCCTCGCCGGAGAAAAACACCGTGATCTCCTCGCCGGACAGACCAAGGGATGAGCCCGACGGTGACCACAACGGCAGGATCCAGATGCCAGGTCGCCGGATCAGCTCTCCCCCAGCGCAGATCTGGTCCACCACAACGCAGCCACCGCCGGCCGTCGCAGGCTCACGACCACGGAAGAGGAGGACGCATGCGCTCCTCAACAGCCCCCAGCAACGACGACCCCGCCACCGCCGTCCTCGCGGCCACCCGGACTTTCGGCAGCAAGCTCAGACGGCGGCGAGGCGAACGGCGGGAGAGGGGTGGCGGTGGGTGGCGACGCTAGGTCGCCGCCCGTGTCGCCCGAGAGCGACGCGGGGGCCTCGGGGAAACGTTCACCTTTACATATACCGGGAAATTACTTTAAGATCTTTCTGTGACAATTTTCATGTGTCTAGGTTTAAACTAGCACCGCAAAAAACATCGTAATCCATGACGTAAAATAATTTTTGTCACAAATCACTCAAAAAACGTCACAAAGCACTGTTTATGACGTTTTCATATTACGTCATGTATTGAGCGTCACAGATTAACCTACATGACGAATCTATAAAAACGTCACAGACTAGAGCAATCCATGACGTTTCCTTAGGCCCATGTAGCCCAGCCCAAGCCCATTTTTAGTGACGAAAATAAACGTCATAGATTGAATAACCATGTCATCATTGTTAGTGACATGCTGCTGACCTAGCGCTGACGTGGCTGCTGACCTGGAACTGACGTGGACGCTGACCTGGCACTGCCATGGCTGCTGACCTGACGCTGACGTGGACAATGACATGGCACTGACGTGGCCGACGACCTGGCGCTGACAAGGACCCTGATCTGGCGCTGACGTGTGGCGATGACATGGCAGATGACATGGCAATGAAAATGAGCCAAATTGGGCCCATAATTTTTTCAGCGCATATAAAAATTCAGCCCATAAGTTATCAAAAATGGGCCAAATTGGGCCCATATTTTTTTCCAGCACATATAAAAATTGAGCCCATAAGTTATCATAGAAACCAATTCAAATCCAAATATATATCACATGAACAATTTTTTCATCCCAACAGAACATCAAAGTAAATGATTACATAAATATTTTCCATCTAGCTATCCCACCGGCTGCAACATTAACAGCCCAACGAAAACAAACAAACAAACAAAAAGATTTGTAGCCTCTATAATAATGCATGTATCTGTCAAAATGCCCTCCAAAACAGCATTGACGTCCTAGCCAGCAATTCTTAATAAGCCTGAAATTCAAAATATAATTTAATAAGACTAAATTAGTATGATCAACCCACATCAAAATAGTCACCAGAAGAAAGCATGATCTATTCATCTAAGATTAGTAAAAACTCAATCTTAAAAAGTGTGAAGGAGTTACCATTCTCACCTTAAAATATATATATTTGAGCATAATAATTAGCATATGAATTAGTTACATATGTAAGTTTATTGCTTTAAAACAATAACATTCACTCTATGTTCTACAAGGAATTCCTACTTGCCAGCAATGTTTATTTTTGGTTTGCCTATTTTTTGTTCTGGTAGGGCTGGGCACAATTCATGAACAGAATAATATAGTTTTTTTAGTAAACTGCAAAAGGCACATAATCCTTTTTCAGAGTTGGCCAATGTGTGAGAACAATCTATACATATACCACATCGAGAGATACAAGCTACTGGAGTACATGAACAAAGGCATAAAAATGAGCATCATCTAGTAAAAGTGCTAATTTGCTGCCACTGAGACCAATGGAAAATTGAGGGGAAGAGAAAATTGTTGCTGCTGCTCACCTGACCCACAGGGAAGAAGTGCAGGGCCGAGCTCAACCCCAGATACATGCATGCATACATATACAAAGGATTAACACACCACAGCTACACAAGCAAAATTGCATATCTACAATACTGAAAGGCTGATTCATGATATCAACACTCTAAACGAAAGTAGTTATTGCAATTTCCAAGACACGACAGTGCTAAAAATTCCAGACGCAACCGAGGTGCTTAAGCATAAGCACATCTAGTAATAATTGAGAAACATGCATAACAAACTGCAGAAATAATTTGTGTACGCGTGGATCCTTATAAGTTCATGGGAATCATGGAAAAAAAGGCCATCTGCAGAAATAAACATGATTAAGCATTTGCGATTTATAGGCATAAGTAGAGATTTCCTAAGGGAAACAGATGGATTTTCATGGAAACGATCAACAGATTCACATGTGCTTCATACCTGCTGTTCTTGACTCTATGTGATTCATATGTGAGCACAACAGGAAATATATCAAACTTAACCAAAATAATTGGCAACTTATTTTAATTGGGAACAAACCAGCAATAAACCTAAGTTTATAAAAGGTCAAGTGAGCACAACTACTGCAAATTGAGACTACTTAATTTAATTGGGGACAAACCAGCAACAAACAAGCAGTCAGGCAGCTACAACTAATGGACAGATCAATATTCACAGAAATAGATGCATTTTAGCAAATAGTGGGAGGTAGAGTACCATGAATCACTATTCTTTCAAATAAATATGCAATTCCAGAGACAAAAAATTGGATTTTGCATAGTATATTTATCCTCACACATATTCCATTGGTGGTTATACTAACTACACGCCCAGATCTGAAAAAGATATTGGTGTGATAGACTTCACCTGTGCTATCAACCAAATCTACCTCAAGTCGTGTGCAAGGAAAGCAAACAGATCAAGCACTAGCACTACAGCAATCAGTTGCGAAGTGGTAGAAATGCTACCTCGCTCTGGACCTCTGGTTGCCCATGGCCTGAAGGAGTAGAGACTCGAGCTGGTTGCATCATGTGTGTCGCCCCAGACCTCACCATCACACATTTGGATTGCGCAGAGGAGTCAACCGGCGGCATGGGATCGATAATGTGGAGGCCCGTCGCTCCAATCTGCCCCGTGCTTAGCAGCAATTCCTAGCAATCAAAGCATGAACACAGTTAATGAGCTTCCTATTCTCACATTTCATCGAGCCAGGGAGTACGGAAAAGGCATAGCTGGATCTAGGCCTGTCGTGGCCGGATCTGGCACCGTGGAGGGGGACGGGGGAGGCGAGGAGAGGAGGGAGCAGCACGCGGGGAGGGGAGGAAGCAGCACGCAGATGGACGGCGGAGGGCGAAGGGGAGCGGCGGCGGGAGATATGGCGGAACGCTCACCAGGTGGAGGTCGTAGACGTCGACGGGATCCGGCACACTTGCCCTTGCCTGGTGCGTGCGGCCTCACTGCATCACATCCACGCCGACCATGAACGCCGGACGACCGGGCTCCCTCCTCGAGCCGCCTGGGTTCGCGTGGAGGTGAGGAGAGGGGGGAGCGGCGACATGGGAGGCGAGAAGAGAGCGGGCGGCGTCGAGGAGGAAACGGGAGGCGAGGAGAGGGAGCGGCCAGCGGCGTGTTGGAGGGGGCGGCGGAGGCTCGTCGAGAGGGAGTGAGGCCGGGAGGGGAGTGAGGGAGAGGCTAGGTTTTCTATTTCTTGTATACAACAGGAGCGCGATCATGGTCATTAGATCGGCGATGGACGGCTAGAATTAGTTGGGCCAGTTGGGCTGAAATGGGCCTTAGTGTACTTCTTCTCAGGATAATGCTTTTCTTTTTCTTTTTCTATTTATTGCACCATTGTGAAGTAGCACATAATAATAATTATCTTATATACACCAACATATTTTTTATATGTAATATACTACATATAAGTTGTCTTGCGAAAGTTTAAAGAATTTTGGAACTGATTTACTATTTTCTATATATTAAATGAATTTCTATGTGGTTATCAAAATTAATTTCAAAATGAACTACATGTGCACCTAATAAGATACCAAAAACTGCATAAAAAATAAAATTAGACTCATATGCTCCATTCCAGTCCATGCCATAGAAATAGATGAACATTTTAATTGTTTTATAGGGACAATTCAAACTTTTTCACCAAATTACCACATAATAATTACAATAATATGCAAATTTGCTCAAAAAATTATACAAATTGATACGACAACATACTTTTGGACTGTAAGCTTGCCATAAAAGATTTAGATAGTTTTAGTGAAGTAAGACCATACATTGTTCATAGTTGGATATATCTCTTAAATAGTTTCTTATAACTCTAGTCTAACTTTGAAATTTAAGTAGTGTATTACATTTTCAAACTCATATAGAACTCAAATTTGTATAGAACCTTATGTTCACCATACCATTACAAAATATGAAGTTAGATGACCAATTGTTATAGAAAATATATGGTTCATCAATTCTCTTTACGTGCAAGAAAAGAAGTTACATAAAAATGAGATGAAATTAGAAGCAAGTATGCAAACAAACGATATGACATTAAAGGTAGTGATTTTAGAAAAATTCAGAAAAAAAATCTACGAAATTGGAGTTCGTATGGTCATGAAATACCAACTACAAATTTTAATTATAGATTAAAAAGAAAAAAAGATGGTGGGGAGCAAGCCAGGCGCGCCACGTGGCCGATGCCCCCTCGCAACGCCTACTCTGCATCCGTGGTGACGACCAACGGGTGCTGCCACCTTGTTACAATATGTAGAATCAGATATATAAATATCCATCCTTTTGCAAACGTTATCTTTGCAGTAGCTCAGCCGGTATAGTCTTGATTTATTTAAATCAGGGCGAGGTCGCGGGTTCGATCCCTTCCTCTGCTTGCTTTGCCCGCATCTTTTTTTTAGTTTTTTGTTGGATTAACTGCCACGATCAATTAAAATGGTACGTATAATAATAATCTGCACCACGCCTCCAGCCGTTTAGTGCAGTGGTTAAGCAGCTGCTTCCTATCAACGGTGTCGCGGGTTCGATTCCCTGCCTCGTCTATTTGCGCGCGGCCTTTTTGCTTTTCGCCAGATTAATTATTGCAGTTGAATAGATAAAAAGAAGAAAAATGTCACCACAACGTGACTAGCTTTGTAGTCTGTTGCTAAGGCAGCTACCTTGCATCCGTGAGGTTGCGTGTTCAAGCCTGTGATTGGTTTTTTTTTTCTTTTTGACAGAATAAGGAGATGTACAGTGCTAAGGTCTCCTGTTCAAGACCTTCAAGCCTTTTTATTTTTATTGTTTACTAGCAAAACTGCCCGTGCGTTGCTACGGATTCTTATTTACACTAATAAAGTCATCGTGAGCTAACTCCTGGTTCATGTTTCATGGTCGTGGATCACTTTTTCAAGCTATGCTTAGTGAAAATTTTATTGGGACATTTGAGCAATATGGTCCTGGTGCCCTTCCGTCATCAAATCGCGAGCTTGCCATCAGCGAACACGCCCGTGGCCCAAGTGACCAAGGCACGCATCAGACATGCTCAGTAACAGTTAGAGAAATTCTGTAGGAGACACAAGCCGACATCAATGTTATCGTGCAGTGGTTGCACTTCATGTGAACCTCTAGACGAACTTTCATGGGACGGCAAATGCTAGTCAGGTCATGAATGTCCCAGTTCCTTCCCGCGGCTGCAGGCTGGAGGTGAAGCAGTACATATATATTGGGTTGTGGAAGCAGAGGGTGCGCGACTGGGACCTCTGAGAGACATCACGTCCGGTGTCCGCAGGTCAAACACAATCTCAACCTTTTTTAGCGCCTTTGAATGGAGCACCGCCATCTCTAGAGCAGCCGTTCGGGGCGTGATGTGCGAGGTACAAAAGCTGCAGAGAAGAGGGCAGCGAGACGTCACAAAGTCGTCGTCGGTTGTGTGCCGCGACTGTTACCGCGTTCCTCTTCGATGAACAACGGTGAGAAGAGCATGAGCGTTATCAACACCTCATGTTTCTCGTATCACGTGGCTGGTAGCGGGAGCCAAAACCTTTGTTGTTGGGCAATATTGTGCTGATCAGTCAGCGCACGGAGCTAAACGTCGAGGAAGCTGGCGACGTGTTGCCTGTCGTAGCCCGGTGCCCTGGTAGTCGATGGAGGCCTGAGGGACAAGCTACTAATTGACCGTCGTGTGGATTTATATATACATAAGATTGCGGCTCCAAAAGCAGACTCCTTGTTAGGGACAAAGTGTTTACGTACCATGCGTGGGTCGACCACTGCTTCATGGAATCATGGGAGATAACGTTTCCGTGCATAACTCGATAGTCAGTCGGACAGACGAAGGAATCCTGTACGGGCACATAGCAAATAGGCCCACGCATACACAAAGAGAAAACGGATCCGGTGATATTATTAAGTTAGAAATTAGGGGGTTTTATATAAAATTACGACGTACCGCTGAATCAATCCTTGCTTTATAATTAGGTAGAGATTTATGTTTTTCCTATATTTTTAGTTCTAAATATTATATTTACTCAATAATTTTCCCCATATCTTTTTCCCCATATATATATATAATACAACAGCATGAGAAGACAGAATAAGTTGCATGGTGTGGTGGTAAGACATGTGACTTTCGATCGTGCGGTCAACGTTTTAAACCCCACCTGCGGGTCCATGAGCATATATTTTTTGCTATTTTTTAATTAATTATGACGAATTTAGTAAAACGTCACTAAGTTTTGGACCAGATTATGACGAATTTTATAGAACGTCACTATGGTTTGGTTAATTGTGACGAATTTGGTAAAACGTCACTAAGTTTTGGGCCGGATTATGACGAATTTTACATAACGTCACTATAGTTTGGGCTCTATATCCAATACTACAGATTCATGACGAAAATCAGATATTCATCATAGATTATGTATAATCTGTGACGTTCTCTAAATACGTCATAAAAGAAACGTCATAGATCACAAGGTTTCTTGTAGTGTTAGTGGGCTGTCTAAGGCTGCTGGCTCGGCTGTGGGAGTGCCAGTGCATTGGGCCGACGGGGTGCATATATTATAGGGCCGAAATATGGCGCAAATATCAGGTGTGAGACGTGCGACCGGTAATCTTAATTATATAGCTTTCGAAAGTTTTTTTTTACTTACATGACTTCTGAAAGATCCGTGCGCTCATATTCGAACGGCAGAGAAGACGTGATCCAAAGCGAAAAGGCCATCTTACATCGTCATGTAGGAGATACCGCCGACAACAGAATTCGACGACGGACACACGTTTTGATACGAGTGGAAGACGGAAGAAAACTAAACTATTTTCAAACTTCAATCGATCTTTTCTTTTAAACTATACATCCAATTTAAGATCCGTTTTATCCATGATATTTATTTGAATTAATGCAACTAAATAAGATCTAATATGTTATTATAAATTTTAATTTTTGCATTTCAACATTTCAATATATAGTAATTCAACATTTTTAATACGTTGCTCCAACATTTGTAAGGCCTTTTCAAACTGTTGAATCCGTTTAATAAAGTTGTTGAATATGTAATTGTAGAAAAGAAATAAAAGTATAAGAAACATAAAAACAAATATACTCACTGATTAATTCTCCTCTTTACTGACGATGTAGCTGCAGCAAACGGTATGATTGCTTGCTCTTTACTATGCACCGGTGCCTTGCTAACGTGTGTTTTTGATATGTTGTTCGCGGTTGGTGGATTATGTACTACTAAAAAGATGGGCCATGTTTTTGATATGTTGTTCGCGGTTGGTGGATTATGTACTACTAAAAAGATGGACCATAATGGCCCGTGTACTGTATGGCTTATCTAGCTTGTAAAAGCTATATAGGTGCCCCTGACGCGCTGCTGCATTGTGTTGGCTATGTGTGCCCGTGTAAATTTTCTTCTTCCCTGGAGTGGTGGGTGGCCGGGGTTCTGGCAAGGCCGGTCCTGAGATTTTTGTGGCCCTGGGCGAAAACAAAAAACAGAGGCCCTTGGATCAATTGGTAAGTACTAAGTAGCATCTATATTATGCCGATTATATATGTGTAATTGGCCTAAAATGCTTTTGTGGTGTATATATCAGCTAAAAATGCAAACAAATCACTCATTTTTTCAGCGTGATCTGAGGAATACCTTATAGACTTTAAAATGCATCTTGACATCTTTCATTGTGCTTTCAATTCCTCAAGCCAATTACACATTCATCACCCATGACTAGTAAATTAATATTAAACAATGATCATGTGAAATATACGATGGCAATAAGCATATATATGGAATTAGCAGCACAAGCTTACAAATTACAATCACAACAGTGTTTATACTAGTACACTAACGGGCACAAGCGCTGGTACTTTAGCGACAGCAAGCAATCAGTAGTAGCCGGACTACATGTACACAACCAGAAAACTACATATATGTAATGATGGGATAACCTCTAATCTAATGTAATATTGTATGGTGTATACACAAGCTAGTACCATTCAAGCTCAAGCAAACGCGACGTGCATGTGAAAAATTAACAGAAATAAGAGTACGAGCAATATGAGCCAACGACATATGGATTGGAGACGAACGAGTGGACATACTCCAGGAGGCTGGCCTCTGGCCGGGTCCAGTAAAGCGCGTAAGGCTATTTGCAGCGGCGTCCTGTACCACCTCCTGGACCACTACAGTACCAGCCGGTCCGCCACTCCCTCCCCCAAAACTTCTGGAGGCAGAGGCCTCCTCCAAATCTCCTACTCCTCGGCGCCCCTCGTCCGCCTCGTGCGCGCGGCTCCCTCGCGCTGCAGCCACCATGCTCTGCCTCGCGCCGCCTCCCCACGTCTTCCATCTCCCCTGCCCCGTGCCGCCCCTGCGCTCCCTGCGCCTCGACAGCACCGCGACGTCGTCCCTCTCCTCCGCTACTGTGCGCGACGGCCTTCTCGCCGCCGCAATCGAGCACCTGGAGCGCAAGCCGGCCTACGCGGCCGCTGACGAGGCCCCGCGCCAGCTAGCCACGCTGTCCCCACGGGACCTGCGCGGAGGGCGGTGGCGGCAGCGAGAGGGGTGTGTCCCGCGCGTGGACGCACCACGACTGGCTCGCATGCGTCGTGTTCCTCTGCACCGCCCCCATCTTTGTCCTCTTCCCAGCACCGCTCGCTCCCTCCATGTCGGTGAAGTTGTCATGCCACCACGGCCCTCCGGCGGCACCACCGACCGGAGCTTCACCGTTATCCTCGTCCGGCTGTGACGCCAACCCCTTGCACCACTGCGGCTGCGCCCACTGCATCTGGTAGCGTGCCATCATCGTGATGTGCGACCCCACCGCCATCTCGCATGGCAGCTCCACTTCCACTCCCCCGCCGCCGCTCGCGAGTCGGCCTCCGAGCACCGAGATCGTCGCAGGGCAGTTGGACGCCGAGGTGGCAGACGGGGATGGAGAAGGGGAGGAGGACGGGGAGGTGGGGTGGGAGAGGAGGCGCGTGAGATGGGGCAGCGCGGCGGCGAAGGCGGAGGCATCGATGGAGGAGGCGGAGGAGTTGGTTCGGTGGAAGCGGACGGACGAGACGACGAGCGGGGCGCGGCACGGGATGCACTTTTGTGCCGGCGCAGCGGGTATGATGAGCGCAACGCGGAGGTGGCCTCAAGCTCGCGGCGGCGGGCATGGTGCATGGTGGTGGCGCGGGCGTGCGGAGGCGGTGGAGAGGCCGAAGGAAGGGTGTGCACAGGGAATGGGGTTCTTTTTGACGAGGATATGTTGAGGACATCATTGCATTGAAATAAGATTGAGGGGATCAAAATTTTTAAACGACCCTCCAAATAGTCTTTTAGGTGGTAATTTGTAGAGGACACAGTTGCATTTAGTCTAATCACGTTCGGTTGCCCAACGACGCAAGGTACACCTCTGGAATTGCGGCGATGGCAACGAGGAGACGAGTCGTTGAGGTGGAACTGCAGAAGGCAGGATAGGAACGGAGTCCACGGGCCGCAATCTATGTATACATCAGGTATATGTATGTACATGTATATGATGCCTCGTGCCTGTAATAATTATATATTGTGATATGTACATGATATCTGTGTTGTTTGTTTGAGTGGGGTTACATATACGTGACTAAATAATAAAAATAGAAAAAATAAGGACCTTTGCCAGGTGCCTTATTATCTGGGAACCTGGGCAAGCCAGTGACGACACTCGGCAAAGACCACAGTAAAAGCGCTCGGCAAAGCCTTCCGTTACCATCAGTCCCGTGAGTTTCCGTCAGTCCATTGTTCCTTTTTCTTGCCGAGGGCCGAACAAGCACTCAACAAAGTCTTTGCCGTCAGGCACTTCACAAAGTGAGCGTCTCCCGTAGTGTCACAATCAACAAGCAACATATAGGGGGTCTAAAAGATGAAGATGCAAGCAGCAAATCTATCATGCTTTAGTAGCCCGATAATCCTATTTTTTGAGGAAACGGGAGGGGTAAACCCCTACCAGATTTATCATTAACTAGGTGATACCCCGCGCGTTGCTGCAGAAATTTTTATACAAAATTTTAAGGTGAAATGTCAAAATAGAAACTAAGGTGATTGCATGGTAATATTCTTTTGCAGACGACACTCATATATATTCATTTTGTTGACAGAGAACAATTGTTAAATGATTGATCTTTTATGTATATCTGATGTGGGAATTTTATGGCGTGATACTCGTAAAGATGTACATATGCTATTAGTCACAGAAAATCGGTGAGAGACATAAATTGATGGTCTAGTAGATGATGACGTGGGTATGAGGTGATAGCTTGCATGCTTTATAGTGGGGTGCTCCTTGAGTAAATGACTCGTGAGTGGATGACGTAAGCGGATGATGTGGCACGTTGAGGCTTGAGATAAGTCCAACCATGACTTGTAGTGGGTACCAATTATATGGGTATGAGGTGATAGCTTGCATGCTTTGTAGTGGGGTGCTCCTTGAGTAAATGACTCGTGAGTGGATGACGTAAGCGGATGACGTGGCACGTTGAGGGTTGAGAGAAGTCCAACCATGACTTGTAGTGGGTACCAATTATATAGGTTATATAGATTAAGAAAAGGGGAAGTGCTATGTACAGAGAAGGTCTCAGGGAACAAAGAAAGCAAGGAAAGAAATAAGCACAATTACACAGGGACTTGCATCAATTCAGCCATTGGGGTTACTAAATCTGCTCTTGCTCTATGAGAGAGAAGGCTAAATTCTTTTCTGGAATAATCTTTGCAGCGTTGAATTGACGGAGCCAAATTTTGGAAGATTTGATCATTCCTTATTGCCCAAATACACTAGCTCATGATGATGATGACGTCCATAAAAAGATCACATTTAGTTGATCCCTGAAATACTCGAGAATGTCAAAGGGATTTTGGAAGTCTGGTACCTGCAGATTAACAAATGCCCAACAAGCCTGAGCAAAGGGGCAAAGCAGAAAAAGGTGCATTGTTGATTCAACTACTTCAGCATCACACAAAACACAATGATAAGATGACAGGTCCATGGTCTTTCTCTGCAGGAGTTCCCTTGTATTGAGCCTATCCTGTAACAGTAACCAAAAGAACACCTTATGCTTATGTTGACTATTACATTTCCGGGAACTGCTCCGGTACTCCCTTTCTAAATTGTGGCACGAATCTTAAAGCGATTTAATTATTTTCGTAATTAATTTTCCGCGGGTCTCGAATGGGCCCGGCCCTACCCGTGTCCAGCCCAAACCCCAGCCCACATCCACCCAGATCTGCCGTAACGTTTCCGCTCCTATTCCTTCGCGCAAGGGAGGCGACGCCGTTCCATTTCTCGTGAGAACTGAGAAGTACTCCAGATGGATGTTCGCCGGCGGCTGCTGCCCGTATTGGAGGACGGAGAGGCAGTCCACCACGATGGCGGAGCTGCAGCCGGCGTGGCCGAAGAGGCAGCAACTTCCGCGGTTCCATCTCCCGGCGTCGGCGAGGAGGTGGGCCTGGCGGGCGGCCTGGAGAGGCAAGCAGCACCCTCCGTGGTTCCATCTCCCGGCGCCGGCGAGGAGGTGGGCCTGACGGGCGGCCTGGAGAGGCAAGCAGCACCCTCCGTGGTTCCATCTCCCGGCGCCGGCGAGGAGGTGGGCCTGGCGGGCGGCCTGGAGAGGCAACCAGCACCCTCCGTGGTTCCATCTCCCGGCGCCGGCGAGGAGGTGGGCCTGGCGGGCGGCCTGGCGAGGCAACCACGGCAAATCTCCACAGCAGGTGCAATGGATAGTGGAAATGAGGTGGATTTATTATTTGATCTTGGGTCTGGCGATTATAGTAGTTCATCGGATGGAAATACATCGTCAAATCCTGGTTCTCCATCGAAGGGAACCCATTCTGGTGGTGATGAATGGGATGATGGAAAGGTAATTTCGAAGTCTGATTCTCTATTGTCAGTGTACTGATCATACTTGTGCTAAAATTAAATGTTGGATCAAAAAGGAATTTGTGTGGGATTTCATCTCATTTCAGGGATGTGCATTTTTGTAACTAATTTGGCTAAGTGATACGCTTTCCAAATGCATTTGCAGGAAGGTGATTGTGCTAGTTACGAGAAGCAAATGTTTAGAAACATTGCTGATGCTGGTAACCGCAACACTTCATTGGATGAGTACTGGAATATAGCAAATAAGACATTTGGAAGTGAAGAAGAGGCATACTTGTTCTATAATAATTATGCTAGGGACAAGGGTTTCAGCGTAAGGAAGGAGAAAGTGAGGCATTCCACGCAGTCAGGAGAATTGTTGTTCAGACGTTTTGTGTGTGCTAGAGAAGGGGATCGACATGGCAAATGGCTCAACAAGGAGGATTACAGCCGTAGGCCAAGAGCCCTAACTCGTTGTGATTGTCCTGCGCTACTTGATATTAGACTGGATAGATCCCGTGGAGTGTGGTACGTGCATAATTTCATAGATGAGCACAACCATTGCCTAGCCACACCTGATGAAGTTCCCTTCCTATGGTCTCATCGAAAAATGAAGGATTTCATTAAAACCGAGATTATGTCAATGGAAGCTGCTGGAATCTGTAAGCATGTCATTAGGGATGTTCTTGAATGCAGATATGGTGATAAGGCTGGCATCATTACAAAGGATATATACAACCACTCCTCTAGGCACAAACGGTCACGGATCGTGGATGGTGATGCAAGGACAGTTTTAGGTCTGATGTTGAGGAGGCAGGAGAGAGATCCTGATTTTTATTTTGATTACCAAGTTGATGAAAGTGGCCGCCTGATGAGCATGTTTTGGTGTGATACCCAATCTTGTATGGACTACCAGTCATTTGGTGACGTTGTTGTCTTGACAGTACTTATCGGATGAACAGGTATAAGATGCCATTTGTTCCCTTTGTTGGACTCAATCATCACCGTAGCACAACAGTTTTCGGATGTGGCATCGCATTGTTGGAGATGAGCGTGCAGAAACATATGTATGGGTGCTTCGTGCATTTTTGAAAGCAATGTGTCAGAAGAAACCTCAGTCAATAATCACTGATGGAGATGGGTCCATGATAAAAGCTATTCGGCAGGTGCTTCTTGGGTAAATCATCGAATCTGCTGTTGGCATGTGGAGAATAATATGCAGAAGCATCTGCACAGCAAATCCTTGAAACAGTTCCGCAAACTTATATATTATGCTGATTCATCGACCTTTGAAGAGAGATGGAATTGCTTTCTTGCAAAATACCAGACTGCAAAGACTAGAGATTGGCTTAGAATGATGTATAAGAGTAAGGAACTGTGATCTGCGTCATTTAATTTTGACAAGTTTTTCCTAGGCATGAGAAGTAACCAAAGAAGCGAAAGTCTGAATTCGAGTCTTCATAGGCACCTAGACATATACATGTCTTTACTTGACTTGGTTGAGCACTATGAAAACTGTGTTTCCCGGCTACGCACCACCGAGGCTGATTTTGATTCAAAAGCTTCACAGTCAGTGCCAGTTCCATTAACAAAGTACAGGGAGATTGAAGTGCCTTGTTCACACCTTTTTACGGCCGCAAACTTTTATCTGCTGCAACTCGAGCTACTAAAGGTTGATGATTTTCATATCTTTGAGACACTTGTTGGTATGGATTCACAAAGATTTATTGTAGTGCACAAGGAGAAGAAGAGAACATCATTTCTTGTCGACTACTGCTCTGCCAATTCAGAAACAAATATGAAATGCAGCTGCCGTAAAATGGAGCGTGAGGGACTCCCATGCAGTCATATTTTTCATATATTGGATCATCTTAAACTATATGAGTTACCGAAGAATTGTATTATGCGTCGCCACTCGAAGGATGCAAAGGCTGGCCTTCCTTCCAGGCGCAAAAGTAGTATACATGGTTGGACAACGAAGCGAGCGAGGTACAGCGAATTGGCAGTACTAGGTGGAGAAGCATTTGATGTTGTGTCAAAATGCCATGAAGAGTTCTGTAGTGTTAAGAATTATTTGGGGGCATCATTGCAAAGAAACACAGGATTGCTTGCGATGACAGTGATGGCCAGAGGTCCTCTGTTCAAAATAATCAAACATGGCATAGTACTATAGGTTCTGTAGGTGATCCAGTTGTTGCTGCCACCAAAGGTGCACCTAGGAAGAATAGCAATGGTTTAAGATGATCCAAAGGTGCCCCCAAAAATAGCCCCCAAAAAAACATGCATTCAGAAGTGACATGTTTCACCAAATACAGAATTGCCCAAAAACAAAGATTTAACATGCATTCAGAACTGACTCCAGAATCTTTCCTCAGATACAGAATGTTTCGCAATAAAGAAAAGTGAACATGCATTCACAAATGACTCTCCAGAATGTTTAATTTGCTATCATTTCCTGTTTGTCCCATCTAGGTAACACCTCTATTCCGAGTCCTTCATCCGCCAGCTCGTCGAGATGGGGTGGGCAAAGCTGAACTCTGATGAGATTCCCCTGCATAAGCAATAATAGAACTCAACTTATGTTCAGAAAAAAAAAGTTTAGCAGTCAAGGAAAGGCTGGGTAAGTGAGACATGATTCCAAACTCTATCTCTAAACCAGTAAATCAAAAATGTACACGTGTTACGGTTGTTATACGCGGATTGTCGCTGATCCACAATCTATCTGTAAACCTGAAATATCAAATCTTTTTACCAATCCTGGTTGTTGTACGCAGATCGTCGGTCATCCAAACTCTATCTGCTGTAAAAATCTCAAATCGAATCTATTTACCAATCCTGGTTGTTGTACGCAGATCGTCGGTTATCCTAACTGTATCTGCTGTAAAAATCTCAAATCGAATCTATTTACCAATCCTGGTTGTTGTACGCAGATCGTCGGTCATCCAAACTCTATCTGCTGTAAAAATCTCAAATCGAATCTATTTACCAATCCTGTTGTTATACGCAGATCGTCGGTTATCCAAACTCTATATGCCTACTCGTCTATATATATTCGCAATGATTAATGCCGATCTTCCAAAACAAAATACCAAATCTCAGATCTGTTTGCGGGGAGGGAGAAAGAGAGACAGAGATGGATTGTGGCTGGCATGGGTAAAGGGATCAGATAAGGTTGGTGTGCCGGGGTTAAATCCGATGGTGGCGCTACTTTTTTCTTATCTTTTTACAATTTCTATATGCGTGCAACAAATAAGCCGTCATTTTTTTGTCACGTAGATTCGTACGACCAATTTTCGTGTATATGTTCACGTAGATTTATTGTTCATCGTGTTTAACGATTTTTTATCACGTAGATTTAATGTTCATCGTGTTTAACAATTTCTTATCACGTAGATTTAATGTTCATCGTGTTTAACAATTTTTTATCACGTAGATTTAATGTTCATCATGTTTATGCAGAAATAAAATGGCAGATGACTGGGGAGAAATTCCATGCTCCGTGGAGCAATTTTGGACCATGGTAAATGACCTGGATGGGGTCACCAAAAACAAAGGATCTTTGAGTTCGGGCTGGGTTGCATGCTACATATTAGGTGCATCAAGATGCGTCCTGCGCTGCTAAAATATTTATTGCAGATTTACAATGCTCGGACAAGGAGTTTTGTTGTTGGTCCGAATCAAATATTTATATTAATTTCACTGACGTAGAAGATATAATGGGTCTGAAACGCAGCGGCCGTCATATACAGATTGATGAATCACTTACATCGTGGAGAGATTTGCCAAAGTCTTTTCAACATTGTGCCAATAAGGATGGTATTAGAATCAAGAGCTTGATGACGGATATTGCTATTCATCCCACTCCTGATGATGACTTCATCAGGAGATTTTTATTGGTTATGCTAGGCACCATCGTAGCACCGGTTTCGAAGGACCACCTTCCAATTTCTTATTATTCATTAGTTCGTGATGTTAAAATGGCACAAAATATGAATTGGAATTTTTTTATGCTGGAATTTTTAAATGCTAGTCTCGAGAAATTTAAGGAAGGCTCATGTCCTCCACGTTGGCCAAATGGCAACCTTGCACTTTTACAGGTACGAAAAAAAACCACATTAACCACTTCGTGTCATTTTTTTTATAGATTGTATCTAACAGTACATATGTATTTTATGCAGTATGCTCACTGGGAGAAGGTTCGACCAGATGGTTTTGATTTTGGCCGTCGTATCTTTCCTCTTATGAGACGTTGGGATGAAAAAAGAGCTTACATGAGAGATCAAAGTGACCGGCTCAATGGACGTGACGCTGGAATTGTAAGTGTGTAATATTTACAATTTATAATTTCACTATTAAAATTTGTCGCAAATACATAATTTCACTGTTACAATTGAAAAGCAATCATGTGATAAATCTATGCTCTTTTAAATGTAGGTCATAAATGATCTGAGGCAAGATGACAAAAAAAATCAGGTACTCTTTTCATACATATTCCATTACATAAAGAAAATAAATTGTATTATGACACTATTTTCACTCCATTTTTTTTTGTGGGCAGAGCAACAGTGACACCGAAGATTATTATAGGACACCAGAGCCGAAGCGCAATCATAGTTAGGCCAGTCTCAGTGGTAGAGTCATAGGCACAGTTATCAAGTCTGCCACATCAGTTTTTTAGCATGATGACCGAGTTATGGACACAATTATCAAATCTGTCACATCAGCTTTTTAGCATGATGATCCTGTCATTCTCAATGTAGAGGGTCATGGGCACAGTTTCATAGATAGAATGCAACATTTAAATCTTACATATGTTGTGATCAAATGGAGGGTCGTGAGCTCTCAATGGAGGGTCATAAGTATTGGTATCTGTGTCGACCCAGGGTCATGACCATGACCCAGAGATCTTCTCTCCCTTCATTAATTTCGTGCCATGTCATCAAAAAAGCCTATGTGGCAGTCCATTAAATGTTGATGACCCTGCCATTGAGACTGGCCTTATTGCGATGACGGATCTCAAGAAAATACCTTACAAGTAATCTCTTCGGTATAGAAGGAAGTCTCAGATCTAAAAAAGGGAATGTCAACCCTTGAAAAAAGGATGTCAGTGATGAACAGACACATGCCTTACTTGATAAGATGTCTTCAGGTATGACTACTACCTATCATCCTCATTATCAACATCATATAAATGATAATGAAATATAATAAAAAATGGAGTTGTTAAGAATCATATAAATACATTTAAATTTAATAAATATTATTTATTTATTTATTTTATAATAAAGGTATTATTTAAGTTTTTGGAGTAAAGTTTTTTTAGAATTAAGTAAAGTTATTATTTGACAAACTAGTGAACGGTAGCAGGCTAGCATAGAATTATGGCCCAACGAGCCAGGCTAGTAGCAGGCCGGCAGCAGCTCGATACACATCAGCCCAGCAGGCCAATACACAGCAGCCCAACATCAAACCTGTACAACCCTAGCCAGCTCCGGGCTGCTGTCATTCCGATCAGGTTAGCTAGCGCCGCCGCCGGCGGCGGCACAAGTTTTCGCTCCATCTAGCCGGAGTTCTATCGCCACCGGATGCAAATGATCTCAGGCGTGACAGCCATGATCGGAGCGGCGATCCCCCACCGTCTCCGAGCGTTCGATCCCGGTTACAGAATCCGTGCGACTGGCAACAAATTTAGTTTCATAATTATAACTTATCGCATCTGAATTTCCCCTTATTTGCTGCCACATAATATTAGATCATGGTTACCTCGTTTTTTTATCGCATTTCCCGTTCTTATTTCAAGTCTTCATTTCATTAATGTTATAAGTAAGCCTGATTGCTCTTGACACATTAATAGATGCATTCCTTCCTATTTACCCTGCAGAAATATTTTGATGAAGAAGCTGAAAGTGAAGCAGCCGGTCATTCAGATAGTTCCCAAAGCTACGACCCATCTGATTGTCACAAAGGAACTGAAAAAGCCAGCAGTGAAACAGAAGACGAACCTAAGATATCTGACGGTGTCAAAGAAAGTGATAAAGCCACCGCTGCAGATGAGTTGGGTGATACGGTGGCTGAGAGGGTAAAGGAGAGAACACGAAAAACCAAAACACCAAGCAGTCTGAGGTCTCCAATGACGTTATTTAAGAACGAAAAAAAGAAGAGGAAGACATCCAATCCAAGTAGTCAAAAAAATAAAGAAGGTGAATATTGAAGCTATGTCCTCTATCCTCTTTTTCGTATATGTACTATAATACTGATGTAGTGCCACTTTTATTTGTCATCCTCAGTTGATTATGATTTTGGCAACACAAACCCATCGAAGAAACATAAAAGAATGATGCCCCAGCCACGCCAACTGAAAAATAAGGTGAACTAAATCATTCCCTTCGACCTTTTTATTGTGTTGTACTTAACATTCAATTCGGTGTACTTCATATCATTATTCTCGATTGGCTAGGGTTATAATCGTCGAGGTCCTTTCCAAAGTCTCAATGAGATGGATGCACTCGCTCCTCGACAAGTGGCTGTGGTACAATATCTCAACAACTTGTGCTCACCTGCTTTTTCCAACGAAACAGTTGTGTTCAGATCTGAAAATATTAATGTGACGGCATCCGACATGAGAGCCCTTACAATAGATTCTGATTTAGACAGTGCCAAGTTTGTGAGCAACGATGTAAGTTTGATAATGGTCCCTTTTCATTACTACTACATCTGTTTTTAATTTTATAAGAAAAATTACATGTTTTGTAATATATGAATTGCAGGTCATTGATGCATATGTAGCCCATCTACAATCTAATATCAAAAAAGACAATCGTCTTTGGTGCCGTGTGTGGAAAGGTTGGTTACTCTCACAAGAGAAACAAGTTGATACTTGTCTTGGTCCAGGTATTCAACGTATTGCGTACGAAAACTTTGTGACAGATTTTTTTGATCATGACATGGTAAGTATTTGCTTTGCTATGCAGTACTTTTATCTACTACTCTCATCTGTGTCATATGTTCCACATTGTGATATTATTTTCAATTCATATGTAGGTCTTTTTCCCCCTGAACTTGCAAATCGGCCGCCTTAAACATTGGATAGTTGTTGTCATGAATGTTATGAAACAACAATTACAAATCCTCGATTCACTGTGGAGTATAGATATGTACATGGACAAAATAGTTGAAATGGTACGTTAGTACTTTTGTCCTCTTCAAATTTATACAAGTACTAAGTGCTCACATGTCCTCATTTATCGTTGTACAGAGAAATGGCATTCAAAGGATGACTGATTTTGCAAGGAAAAATGCTCCCAACCTGCCAAAGAGTGCTGAATTGGGAGATCAATTTTATAAAAAATTTACCAAGGCAAACTGATGGGTGCGTACATGATCATTGAATACATGTGTTATACTACTGTTATCTTATCTATCTTTCGATATGTAGGTACTCATGTGGGTTGTTTGCGCTCATGTTTATGCAACGTTGGAATGGTACAAAGATACAGGGAGATTTCTCACAGGTTAGAACTATTTCACAATGCTTATTGGGTTACTTACGTCCATCATTGGTTATGGGATTACTTATGACCTCCATGTTATTATCAGGAGGACGTGTACATCTTACAGCACAAAATGGCTTCAGAGCTCATATTTTCCCCCATAAATGAGATAGAGGACGCCAAGAATGAAGTTGAAAAGATTATGCACTCAAGGAACCCTCCGAAAAAATAGATATTTTATTCACTTAGTTCGGTTCTTAGCTGAATGATTAAATTCCGTTTTGTTAATGAGACAATTGTTGTGGTCTCCGATTCAATAAGGTTGTTAGCTGAATAATTTAATTCCCTTTTATTAGTCAAGACAATTGTTTTGGTCTCTGGTTGAATTATTAATAAATCCTCTTCATGCGAGGACAGCCTGTTACGGGTGTTCAAGCTTTTTATTAAGATCGCTACGTTTGTTAACAAGATCATGCTAAATCAATGGACTTAATTGCTGAAAAACGGAATGAGGATCTGGTAGGGCTTGTTAGGGAACAACTTCCTGTGTCATGGTTCAACTACGTGACCAACTATATGAGCCAGTGTCCACACCACCTATGCTTGCTTTAATTCACAGAAGAGAATGCTGATGGATTAGAGGATTCCATTCCACAGTTCAAAGTTACAGAAGTGCATGTAGCTGGTTTCAAGAGTAGCAGTCTGGCTCGAGATGGCTGCTTGCAGCTGGTATGGGAAACGAAAACAAGCACCCCCCTGAAAAAATCCAAAGCCATCACCAAGCCGAGCAGAGAGGCACCTGATAAGCCGGGAGACACCCTCTGGAGCAATTTACTTAAGAAAAACTCATCACCGCAAGCACAACAGGATGAAATTCCACACGATTCCATTTTTGACCAACAACTAATTTCAGCACAAATATAATCACTAGATTAACAATAGAGAAAAAAAAAACTTGAACTTTTCCCGTTCATCACCACCACTGCCGTGGAGGCCGTCGAGATCTGCCGTGCTTGACCCTCCAGGCCGCCCGCAAGTTCCACTCGTCGCCGGTGCTGGATGCGACCATGCAGGCTGCTGCTCTTCGGCCACGCCCGCTGCAGCTTCGCCTCTGCCATCGCGCCCGCTGCAGCTCCGCCTCCGCCATCGCGGTGGACTCCCATACGGGCAGCAGCCGCCAGCGGCACGAAACCAAACGGCGTCGCCGCGGTGGTTCGCCCTCCAAGCCGCCCGCCAGCACCGGGGGATGCGGCCATGGAGGGCTCTCCTCTTCGGCCACGCAAACATAACGGCGTTGCCTCCCTGCGCGAAGGGAACGGGGCAAAGTCAGCGGTGAAAAGCAGATCTGGGTGGATGTGGGCTGGGGTTTGGGCTGGACACGGATAGGGCCGGGCCCATTCGAGACCCACGGAAAATTAATTACGAAAATAATTAAATCACTTTAAGATTCGTGCCACAATTTAGAAAGGGAGTACCGGAGCAGTTCCCTACATTTCCATAGCCAGTTGAAGGAGGGATGGACTTCAATTGTACCTCTCAATCTCTTATAAGCTTTGGAGGAAGAGAACACTGGTGAACCCCAGATGTAGGACCAAATATCATTTTCTCCAGTGTCTGGGATGGTGTCAAGACTTTGCAGCAGATCCTGGAGTTGCTCAAAAGCTTGGTTTGACAGAGGTAAGTGCACTAATTGCTCCAGGGAAGTGATCTCCTTTGTTTTATGTATGGAGATATTATCATTTTTGGCAAAGGAGAATAATTCAGGAAAGGCTTGACTTGGGACTCTGCCTCCCCAAAGGTCCTGCCAAAGGAAACAAGTTTTCCCTGAAAAAATCAAGGGTGCGGCCAGTCCCTTGAACTGATCCAAAAGTTTTTAGGATATCTCTTCACCAGAAAGAGCCTTTCTTAATGTGATTTGGTAATTTTCCATTCCCAAAGTATTTTTCACAAACCAAATGGACCCATGGAATGTCCTCCATGTTAAAAAAACTTGTGTCAATTCTTCATCAATAAGGCCTCATTTTGTGCTTTCAGATTCAAGATCCCCGGGCCTCCTTCAGTCTTTGGTACACAAACCATTTCCTAGGCTGCCTTTGGAGGTTTTTTTGCATTAATATCTGAGCCAACCCAGAGGCAGTCTTTTCTGTACTTATCAACTTGCTTGAGGATAGTTTTATGGATCAGGAAGGTGCATATAAAGAAGGTAGGAAATGAGGTGAACACTGAATTAGTTAGCTGTAGCCTACCAACTTGGGAGAGAAAAGTTGAAGTACATACCAATCTTCTTTCACATCTGGTGACCAAAGGTAGAAGTCAACAATCTTTGGTTTGGTAATACCCAAAGGCAGCCCCAAGTAAGTGAAAGGCAGGGATCCAGTGGCACATCCAAAGCTGTGTGCTAGCTCAGAGAGGTTGACCCCATCTACATTTATGGGCATCATAAGAGATTTTGCAAAATTGACCTTCAAACCAGTTGATGTTGCAAACTGTTGTAAAATGGATTTTAGGTGCTGAAGCTGCTGTTGGCATCCTTCCATTATAATCAATGTATCATCTGCATACTGAATGAATGGGAAGTCCTGGCTATATTGGAGAGGTATTGGCAATTGTAGAAGATTATCTGCTTTGGTTGAATGGAGCAATGTTTGTAGAAAGTCTGCTGCCGGGACAAAAAGCAAGGGAATTAGAGGGTCTCCCTGTCTGACCCCTCTTTTGCAATGAAAAGTCTTCCAAGGAACTCCATTCAAAAGCACTGCTGAGGTCCCTGAATTAAAATTTGATCTCATCCAGCTAAGCCAATTGGGTCCAAATCCCTTATGCTCCATAATCTTCAATACGAAATTGTGTTCAATTTTGTCAAAAGCCTTTTCAAAATCTAGTTTTAAAATGATCAGCTCCTTTTTTGACTTATGACATAGGTGAAGATACTCAAAGGCCCAAGCCAAACAATCTTGAATGGTCCTTGATTGAATAAAGCCATACTAGTTCTTATGGATGAGGGAGATGATGCTTCTTTCAAATCTGTTGGCCAGAAGTTTTGTAATGATCTTTATCAAAGTATTGAGCAATGAGATGTGCCTATAATCAGAGGCCTTCACCGGGTGATCAACTTTTGGTATCAAGGTGATAAAAGAACCATTTATGCTTTGGAGACAGACTTCTCCTTGTTGAATGGCTTGGCAAAGTTCATATAAGTCTTGCTTTATGATGGACCAACATCTTTTGAAAAAAATCAGTGTTGAAGCCATCAGGGCCAGGTGATTTGACAGAGGGCAAACCATCTACTACTGCATCAATTTCTTCATGATTGAAGGGCTCCTCTAGCCATTCTAAATCAGGACGAGGGAGTATTAAACTGCTAAGATCAAAGGATATGTGTTTACATTCACTGATTCCCAACCTCTCTTTAAAAGCTAACCACAATATATCTACCTTGGCCTGATGAGTAAAGTGTGTTGTGCCATCATCTGCTTCCAATGAGGTGATAGCATTCCTTCTATGCTTTATGGTTGCATTAGCATGGAAGAATTTAGTACCTTCATCTCCAAATTTCACACACTTGATTGTGCCTCTTTACTTCCGGTATACATTTTGCTTATGAAGGAGTTTTATCAGAGTTTCCTCAAGAATAAGTTTGAAGTTCCATTCTGATAGAGATAAATCCCTATGTTCTTCTAAAAGCTCAAGAAAGGTTAGGACTGATTTAACATTGTTCATGGTGGCTTTGAGACTGGAGAGATGGGTGTGTGCCAAAACATGAGAACCCTTCTAAGATTTTTAAATTTTGCTGAGATGCATTTGGCTTTGTCAGTCTGTCCTATTGGTAGATTCCAACCATGTTGCACTACATCCATAAAATGTTCATGCTTCATCCAGTAGTTTTCAAACCGAAAATATTGCTTTTTGGTATATCAGTGCTAATTGAAATCACATAGGGGACATGGTCTGATGTCTCTCTTACCAGTGTATGGATAGAAGTGTTGGGGAAAGAAATGTTCCAAGCAGCTGAAGTGAAGAACCAGTCAAGTCTCTCTAACAAGGGAGGGTCTTGCTTATGTGCACTTTCTTCCATGCCGAGGCAATTCAACCAATCTTAAGGCACTTATAGCTTCATTGAAGAGCAACATTTCTGAGATATCACCACCTGGAAGGTTTCTGTTTTCCGGTGTCCTCATTAGATTAAAATCTCCCACCATCAGCCAGTCTATATTCTCTGGCATCTGAATGTATTTCATCCACTGTGCGAATTCCCTCTTTCCCTCAGGAGTACATGGGGCATAAACGTTTGTGAGCAACCATTCAACACTACTATGAAGAGCCTTAAATTTAACTAAGATGGAATATTCATTTTGAAAAGCCAATTGACCATCAAACATGGCAGACTTTCAGATGGTGATTATACCTCCCGAAGCACCTACAGAGGGTAAAAACACAAATATATCAAAACTTGCTGCGCAAAAATTTCTGATGAATCTATCAAACTAATCCTTTTTGGTTTCTTGAAGACAAACCACATCATAATTACATTCAACAATCTCATCCCTGATAGAATTCCATTTCTTATCAGAGTTGATGCCTCTGACATTACAGCACAACACTTTCCAATTTTTCATACTAGCTGTGTTTGCCGTAAAGAAAAAGAGACAAGAAGATAAACTTGAGACCAATGCACCAGGCATGGGATCACAATAGATTTGATTAGAGTTTAGCTCCCATATCAAGTCCAGAGAAATCAAGTCCTTACATAAAAGAGTTTGGCCAGCATAGGAATGAAAAGGGTTGCAGGCTTAATTATTACAAGACATAAAAAATTGAGACAGGAAAAGAACTGTTGGTGTTAAAATTCACAAGGTGAACACCGAACATGTAAAGAAAGGAGATCTTTTGCTATTTTCTCATTATTCTCAAATTATGTACATGGGTCGCCTTTTATAGTGGCGATACGACTTTCATTTTACCCTCGATGCCCCCTACCTTCTCCATGCACGCCTGGCCCTATTAGACAACGGTCCGGGGTATCGATGGAATTTTACACCATAGTACAAACTCAAATTGACTACGTCACCGGAGACCTCCTCTAAACGTGCTCGCGTCTGCAAACGCCAAGCTTGTCGTGTCGATTTCCGGGACGAGCACCTTGTCGTTGGGCCCGGACCTTCTCTGAGCGTGTCCGTCCCTTGCACCTTGTCTTCGAGCACGGACCTCCTCTGGGCGCGTCCGGGCTCCGCACCTTGTCTTCGAGCGCGGACCTCCTCCGGGAGCGTCCGACCGCGTAAGCTATTTGTTGCGAACCACCTTTCCTTTAGCGCTACCTTTTCCTAAAGGTTCGCTTCTTTTGGCATGGCACCTATTCGCCACAAGCTCCTACCGTGGTTTACCTTCTCCCGGGTACCTGTTAATTTAGCCTTGCTTCGTTGTGGCCCTGCGCCACCTTTCCATTTGGCGCAACCTTTCTTCAGTCTTGGCGTTTTTTCTTGGGCCAAATTCGAAGAGCCTTTTCTCAGGTGCGCCGGCGCTGCTGACCTTGTTTGTTTTTGGAGATGGCGCATGACCTTTCCAAATTGCACGGAGAATTACCTTGACGCTAAAAATAACCCCCAACAAGAACTAAGGAAACAACAAAATTCTTTAGAGCCTTGGTGGGGCAGGAAGGACTCAGCACAGATCCTCACTTCTTGGATTTCTTTCTGGCCTTCTGATCATTTGCATCATATGTATCCTTTGGGGGCTTCTTCAGATTCACCTTCCTCCCACCAGGGGCATACAATGTTTTCTTTTTCATCAGGGCTTCGTCAGTTAGTTTGCCTGGGTCAATTTTACAGAAGGATGTGCCTAAATTCTTGATGATTGAGGGAGAGATGGTTGGTGCATCCACCTTGCAGGCAATACAGCTCTTATCAGGACACTGAGGGCTTTTGAATCCCTTTTTTAGGTTTTTTTTGTTTTGACGCTTCTTTTGACCTTTCCATCCTCAGTGATGTTTATTTTCCCTACATGTTCCAACAGTTTCTTTGACCAGGGTCCAATGGAGGGGGAGATCATGGAGTCAGAAAGCTTGCTCGACTTTGGAGTAAAAGGATCCTGGCTAGACCCAGTGGGACACCTTTTGTCTGGGGTTTTGCATTGGGAGCTAGAGATCTGTTTGACCAAGGAGCCTTTCCCTTTAAGGCCAGTGTGAGTGTGACTGACTGTTCCAACTCACTAGCTAGGGGTGAAATAGAAGGGTAAACTGATGGCATCAAGAAAGGCAAGTGCCATGGTTCCACCTGATTTGATAAAAGATCCCATGCAGCTGATGATCGAAACTCCTTGGCCTATCCAAAAGTGGCTGGATTGAAGAGCATAGCAGAAAAAAAGGTGGCCCATTTTGCAGGAATCTGAATTTGAGGTGAACCTGGCACTCGAGCAAAGAATTTGGCCCAGAGCCTTAAAGTCTCAGGTGGTGGCCCATTACTAAGGTTGGGGAAGGCTGCACTCATTGAACTGAAGACATGATCTTCAGTTAGCTGAACTAGTTTCACAAAACCAAGCTGCATCTGACTAGAAGAGCCCTCATCAGAATTTTGCTGCAAATTTTCAAGACATCATTGCAAAAGAGCTGTTCCTCTGGTATCTCACCAGGAATGAGTTGCATTGGGACACCATTCTCCATTGGGATAAAGACTTCCACTTCGTGATGTGCATTTAGATCAGGTAACACTAGGTCCCCACTAGCTCCAGACATATCAGAAAGCCCCCTCTTCATCAATGATGTCCTCAAGCAAATTGTCCTGAACTTGTACATCCCCTAGAGCATTGTTTGCTGCATCTTCCTCTATCAATATATCATCCACATGTCCCAGATCATCGTCTAGAGGCAGATTAAGGTCAATGACACCTTCATGCATCACCTCATCAGGTTGTTCTATGTGCTGTTCATCTGGCTGCATCAGATCATTCAACTCCTGGAAAGGTTCCCGTGGAAACACATTAGGATTTGCTCCCAATTGAGCAGCAATTGGGCCAAGACTCAAGTTGTTTCCATTCTGTTCTCCAATATTCCGTGCTCCAATATTCTTTGCTTCATCAGGCCATAATCCCCAGTCATCTGCATTTGGCTCTTGATCATCATTGTTCTGATTGTTATCTGGGCCTTGCCCTGGCTGACCAAATCCAAAGAAATCAAACAGCTCATGTTGCATATCATCTGGGTCATTGGGAGGCTCCTCCTCATCTGAAGGTGCACCACCAAGCATTTTAGCTTGCAAAATCTCACATTGGACAGACCAGGATTCACCATTAAAGTCATCTCCATCAGAACACACAAAGAACCATGGAATTTCTGGTAAATCTACAATTCTGGCCTTGACAATGATTCTAGCTAGGTGGCTAGGGTCTTTCTCCCAAACTAGTAACTGCCCAAAATCATCCAGCAAATCTTCAACATGCTTTTGGGGCCAGTAATCAATAATGTACCAGTGCCATTCGCTTTACTCAGGCTGGATCCGGGAGAACCAGGGCGGGCTGGCTCGGGCGCAGGCCAGCGCCCGGGGCCCGGCTTGGCGTGGCGCGGCAGTCCAGCGGCCGCGGCTCGGCGGCGTGCGGGGTCTCCAGCCTTCTCCTCTCTTCCCTCGCCCACCCATGCACCAACCCTGTCCGGTCGCTCTTCGTCGCCATTGCGCCTCACCTCCCTCCGTCCGTGCTGGTTGTCCCCGCGGAGGAACCATGGCCCCCACCCCAGATCCGGTGCCCCTGCTCCTGTGTCGTCCCGGATCCGGTGCCCTCGTGCCGCCACCGTCGCCCCAACCCCGGATCCAGCGCTCCTTCACCCCGGCGTCGGTGGGTTCCGTGGGCCTGGTCGCCACTGGATCTGGGGCTGGTGCCTCGTAGGGGACGTGCGCCGGCGGGGGGCTCATTCGTTGCCGCCTAGGGCCCGGTTCTTCTTGATTTGCGGCGGTCACTTCGCCGACGCCGTCCTGCTCCGCGTCCTGGTTGTCGAGACACCACCGCCTCGGCTTCTTCGCGTCGTGGAGATGGTCGCCGGTGCTGCAGGGTCGTTCGGCCCTGGCGGTGCTCGCCCGACGCAGTCCGGGGACGCCGCGCTGGACGTGGCAGCGCGCACTGACGCTCAACGTCGATCTGGCGCCGGTCGCGGAGAAGGGGCTCATCCGTCAGCAAGGAGAAGATCAAGGCCTGGGCGCGGCTCTCGCAGGTCCTGGTGTGGGGCTGCTCCGAGCTACAGCTCCCACCGCCGCTGGCTTTTGGCTTCAAGGTCGCATTTTGGGGGCTCCGACCCTGCCCCTGGCCCAGATTTGCGCATGGCGCCGCTTCTTGGAAGCCCAAGAAGCCCGTCCCATGTACCTTCTTGGGAGTTCTGGGCATATGCTACCACTCGCGCAATCTTGAACATTTCTGGGAATCTCGGTCGTTTTTGGGTCGCACTTGGTCGTGTGGCACCTGTAGTGGCTCTTCATTGTCATCAGCTTGGATCACTTGTTGACATTCCATCGAGTTAGCTTTCTTCGAGAGTTCAATGGCCGGTCGTAGTGTGGATTTGGGTTTGGTAGCCTTCTGGCGAAACCTTTGCACGGCTTTGGCCGGTGCTGATAATGGCTGCGTCCTTAACATAGCTTACCCTGTTGGGGGCATTATCTCGGCCACCAAACTCATTCGGTTTCGCCAGGTGAAGACTTGGACTGCTCCTTTAGGGAAAGTCGGACGATGGCGGTGTCGGCATCGCGTTCTCCTTGGAGGCATCGTCTTGCATGGCCCTCTCACTCTCCCCCCTTTGGCTCCGGGATGGTAGAGACTCGATGACGTGCAGGTGTTCTGAGTGTCCTCTTTTCTAAAGGTGTCAGGTTGTCTTAGGGCTTCAGTCATCTTTGGTCGTGTCCTTTGTTTGTTGCTGGTGCGTCAGTGGTTGTTGCTGTTGGTTGTTGTAGTTGATTTTGTTAGGTTTAGTCCCACATCAGAAATTGATGATGGGGGAGCACAACATATAAGGCAAGGGCAGTCCTCACCTATCAGGCTAGTCTTTTGGGTTGAGTTAGGCCTGAGCATTGTTGGTTGTAGCTCCGTTGGACCTGGGCTTCATGTCGCGCTGGCCCGAAGGTACCCGGGCCTAGGCCGAATCCGGCTGCGCGTTTATAACAAGTGGTATCAGAGCCGAAGGTCGAAGAACCTATAAAAATCTCAGTGGTCACATTGTGACGGGGGAGCCCGTTAACGTCACTGGGCTTAGCCCGTGAACGCCTCCAGGTGTTGCGAAGGGAGGATTAAACTCGGGGCCTGTTTATAACCTCTTCTAATGGAAGAGTTAGGTCCGAATGTGTGACGGGGGAGATTGTTAGGTTTAGTCCCACATAGGAAATTGATGATGGGGGAGCACAACATATAAGGCGAGGGCAGTCCTCAGCTATCAGGCTAGTCTTTTGGGGTGAGTTAGGCCTGAGCATTGTTGGTTGTAGCTCCGTTGGACCTGGGCTTCATGTCGCGCTGGCCCGAAGGTACCCGGGCCTAGGCCGAATCCGGCTGCACGTTTATAACAGTTTTCTTTGTAACTCCGCGCCTTAGAGGTTCTTCTAAGGTTGCTTAACTGTATTTCTCTTCTTCTTAATGAAATACATGCTATGCACATTCTCAAAAAATCAATAATGTACCCAATCAAAGCTAGCCAAACCTCATAATTAAGAGTAACAACCTTATTATTCCAACCCTTGCCATGTTCCACAAAAGATACATTGAAGTTCCCAAAGTTGTTGGGGCTACCATGGACCAAGAAATCTATATCATGATACAATTAAAGCACATGTAAGCCTGTACGAAAGGACAAGGCTCGGACAAGGCTGGATGGACCTGAAGCCGACCCAAACATGATCACGGAGGAAGTCCTCAAGCAAGTTTCTGATGGCTGTGAAGGATACCTGGTGGTTCAGCAACGGAGTGATCGTGGCAATGGCGACATCCAGGTTCTGATTCTAGGGGTCTCCCCATGGTGACCCGTCTCATCGGCCGATGACCCGGGACATCGACTCTTGCGGCTCCCTATGGGAGGAACGGAGCTGGATCGACAAAGTGGTAGGCCATGGACGATGGACCTCTTGCCGCAGGGTTTTCTTGGCCTGGTACTGTAGCTTCAAAGGGGATTTCTCGGTTGCAGAGAAAGGGACCTAGTTGTAGGAGAGCGGAGGTGGGTTGGGGTTGGTGGGGCGGTGGGGGCGAGGAGACACACTTGCCGTTGCTTGGGACAAAGGCCGGTGCGAGCTGCAGTGAAGGCAGTGGAGGATTGAGCAAACGAAGGCTTCTGCCAAAGGATGGAAAGAGGAGCAACCGCCTAGGAAATGTCGAGAATAACCAGGCCAAGCCTTCCCCAAGAATCAAAAGTTTTTGGTCCACTTGTCCCAGCCCCATTAATCAGTCCGATGGGTTGAGTGAACCTGTGTGAAACCTCCTGCCCTGCCTACTCATTGCAGCGAATTTGGGAGGAGAACAGAGCTGGTAAGGAGAGTCTCGAGAACCCGGTTTTGACAACTGGCCCTGTTGTGCTGATTTGATAGACATCTACTACATTTTCGTCGGTCCACGGGAGGCCCGGGGACCAGATGGATTAAAAGGCCGCAGGTTAAGGCTGAGGTCTAGGCCACATCACTACTATAGAAAGTGCCATCACAAACGGCCTCATCACAAACGGTTTTGAAAAACCGTTTGTGATACCCCCATCACAAACGGTCAAAAACCGTTTGTGATAGGGGCCATCACAAACGGTTCTTAAAAAACCGTTTGTGATGTGAGGCCATCACAAACGGTTCGTAACATGAACCGTTTGTGATGTGTATGGTATTTTAAAAAGTCGTGGCTGTTCATGTACTGACAGAATAAACGCTTATGAACTGTCATTTTTATAATGTTACTCTCACTACATTGTATGGAAAAACGGTCAACATGAAAGTTGTAGATCTTCAGAAGTCATGAAACTTTGTAGTTGACAACTTTTTAATTTGAAATTGTTTTACTAACGAAAAGTAAGTTTGTATTCAAAATTTGAAATTTGAGTTTTTCCAAACGACCTCGGATGAAAAAACGGTCAACATGAAAGTTGTAGATCTTCAGAAGTTATGAACTTTGTAGTTGACAACTTTTTAATTTGAAATTGTTTTACTAATGAAAAGTAAGTTTGGAATCAAAATTTGAAATTGGAGTTTTTTCAAACGACCTCGGATGAAAAAACGGTCAACAAGAAAGTTGTAGATCTCGACAAGTCATGAAACGTTGTAGTTGACAACTTTGTCATTTGAAGTCATCTAGTTGCTAGATCTAAGTTTGAATATTCTCAAATTTGAAATTCAAATTTCGTAAACGGCCTCGGATGAAAAAATGGTCAACATGAAAGTTTTAGGTTTTGAAAAGTTAGGAAACTTTGTAGTTCAACAGATTTTGATTTGAAGTCGTTTAGGGCCTCAAACAAGCAATTTAAACTCATTCTGGTATAATATGATAGGAACCGAAACCATATCTAGTCATAATTGACAATGAGGTGCAGTGGTAGGGGAAGTCTCGCGCGAGAGAGGTCTTGAGTTCGAATCCCGCCGGCTGCGGAGCGCGCGATTTATGTGCGAAAAATGGCAGGATTTAGGGTTAGGATTTATGCGCGATTTATGCCTCCCCAAATGAAAATAAATTTTTTTCCCTAATGTTTTCGTATTATTTGGGGTTTATTTCGGACGCAGGAAATCACAAACGGTTGGTGGCTTGAACCGTTTGTGATGGGGGCATCACAAACGGAACATCACAAACGGTTGGGAAAACCGTTTGTGATGGGCTTTTCCCAACCATTTGTGATGGCTATTCCTGGAGTAGTGCATTGATGCTCGGGAGTCAAGCCCAGGTTGACTTTCGTTTCCTGAAATGGCTCCTTCCCTTTTGAATTCAAATCCGACCGGGGAGGATTCAACTCCGAGTTCTTTGCTAGTGGATGAACTCGACGCACCAAATTAGCATCTGTAACTGAATTGAAATCAAGACGTGAGAAGACAGAATTCGTTGCTACCCAATGCTTAGCAGGATTGGGAACAGGGGGTTGCATTGGCACCAGTTCTAGGATCACTGGATTGACGCTGCGACAAGCTAATACCAGCCTTTTACTATGGAGGCATAAGATTGTGCACTACGCTTCAAAGGCGTAAAGTTCCACTGCAGATCAGGGGAATGATCAGCTACAACTGCAACTTTGGCAAGGGCCAGTCCACGCTCATTCTAGAGATGGAAGAGGACCTTAAACTCATCATTTGCAAAGGATCTCAGGCCATAGATCATGAGACCAACAGATTTAGAAGCAACACAGAACTTGAAAACCCAATTATCAACTTCAACTACTGAAAAAAGATCTGGACAACCCCCGAGAGTGGCATGGAAGATCGCAGCCACCACTGAAGAATTGAGCTTAAACCGAGAACGACTGAAGGAGGCGACTATCTAGAAAGAGGACACATCATCTGGAGAATCGGCAACAACATGGGTGTTGCAAGAAGCTCGTACCTTCGAGGAAAAGAGGAGGCCTGGACGGAGATCTAGATTAGGCAGAGCCATGACTGATCACTAGACGATCACCGACGATCATCATCGATCCCATGCGCGTTCCCCATGGTTCGGAACTATTGTGCCATGTCTGTTAACATGTTTATGTCGCTTTGCATAAGGTCGGTTGTTTGGGTCTCCTCCCTTGTCAAACCACCAATCGCTAGGTTTCTGAATAATTGCAAGTCTCGTGTGATATGTCTCGCATGATAGATGACGTTGACATGTGAAGGGGACCCCTGATAATCCTATTATAATAATAATTTAAATAAAAAGGAATATGTATTCCTAGCCTGTGCGAATGCACGGGTTAACGACTATTATCACCTATAGTTTAAGACATATGTTAAGAACAGAAGAAATAAAGAGATCAGCAATATAATAAAGCCGGGCCGGGTGACAACTTCAGGGGCGGAGGCAGCGGTGGGGCGGGTCGGGCTGGAGGAGGAAGAAGCAGTGGCAGCCCCTCCTTTCCTCAATTCCTGGCTTCGCCACGACAACAATTCTGTCAAACATTCTGGACATTGAATGCCGCCATTGCAGCAGCTGATGATGTCCGACAGGTTGCCGCCGCGTGGTCCTCGTACAGCTCCGTCCTCTGCATCTTCTCCGACAAGGTCTCCATCCCCATGTACAAGAGCAGAAGCCACACATAGGAGAGGTACTCCCCGCCCGTGCCCAAGCTCTTGGCATGCAGGTACCCTCTGCACCTTCCGGCCGAGAAGCAGAGCATCTCCACCCACACCCCCTGGATCACCGCCCACATCTTCTCCTCGTGCAACTCCATGAGATCCTCGGCCATCCTCCAAGCTTGGTGAACGACGCTTGAGCCCTGCCTGTCGCCCTTCACCACCTGCATCACCTTGTTAGCAAGACCCCTCTCGTCCCGCCCCGTGCGTGGATGTGCATGCTCATTCTCCTTGAGAATGCCCACAAGCTCGCCGTAGGCGTCCCTGAACAGGCACGGCCGGGCGCCGGCCATCATCATCTCCGGGTTCACGAACAGGAGGTACGCCATGTAGTTGGACATCTCCCTGCACCGGGCGGCGGCTTCGCAGGACCACGGAGGCCGGGCGTCATGGCGGCCGAAGAAGAAGCAGAAGTCCGTGGCGAGGTGCCAGAGGATCACGCTCTCATCGAACGGCCTCGACACGCTGGCTCGCAGGTGTTTTGATGTGCCTATCCGAGCGTCATCCTCCCTGTCCAGAGTCCACTGCCCCCGGCAGTCGTTGAACGCCCTGAAGGTCTCGGCGTCTCCTACCTGGCCCTCCGTCCATGCCCTAGCGATGTGGCCATGGAAGAGCCTCGTGATTTCATGTGACGACTTGGAGGACCTCATGCACCAGCGCTGGTCCAGCAGGTCCGCGCCGACCAGGCATGTCGCCAGCTTCATCAGCCACGAGTGCTTCTTGTTCCGGGCCAGGTAGCCCACTAGGTTGTACTGCGCAACGTGGTCGGGCCACCGGTTGGCGTTCAGCCGCCATTGCTTGATCCTGTCGAAGGAGTCGAATCCGAGGGGGACGACGCACTCCATGACAAGAGCACAGACCATCAGGGCACGCGTGATGGTGACTTCGGCCGTCGAGTCGCTCCTGTCGTTGGAGAATAGCGCGGTCGCATACAGCAGCACGGCCGCGGCCACCGCCCGTATGCCCACAGCCGAGGTGAGGATTTTCCAGCGGTTCAGGGCGGCGTTCGAGGTCAGGTTCAGAGACGAGGCGTCGTGCAGCTTGAGTGACTCCTTGGTGTAGAGCCGATCGAACGTTGCGGAAAGGCCGGACTGCACCAGGCGATGGGCCTCGTCCGGGTTGTGCACCAGGTGTGTCAGGCAGCTGAGCCGGCCGGAGTACAGGGGTGCAACGTCTAAACACATGTTGTAGGTCGTCCAAACTTCGTCTACTTTGCAAATGCCATCAGATGGCTGCACGCTTCTGCTTCCATCATGGTCTGCCTGCTGGCTGACACATTGAGCTGCGGCCCGCACGTATTCGTGGAGCGAATTGATCTCACCCTCTTCTGCTGGAGATATAGAGTCAGGTTTGAGGCTGTTGATGCTAACTCTCTTCAAGTCCCATGGCTTGCACACGCATTTGGTAATCCCACATAAGAACAGAAGCACTCCTGTTATGAAGATTCCCTGGTCGGGAGACGACGACGACCACGGGTAGTACTTGACAAACACGTTAATAGCAACGCTGATCTGTCATACGTACAGCGCGACAACAGTGAGAACAACATATGTATCTGTATGTGGGTATGGACGACATGGACTCTTTAAAGGTAACTAAATCTGAGCCATGCATTTATTGGGGTATAGATATATACAAAATAAATGAAAAATACTGTTAGAGCGAGGTCTATCTATCTATATGTGTACTTCCTCCGTTGTTAAATATAATAAATTTTATTTTAATTATCATGCCCAGCCTCGCGGTGTCATATCATATATTTATAAGAGTAATATTCATATTGACGGTCCCTAAACTTGCATGACGGTGTCATCTAGGTCTCAAACTCAGGATTTTTGATATTTAGGTCCTTAAACTTACACGCGGTGTCATATAGGTCCCAAACTTACGATTTTTGATATTTGGGCACCTAAACTTCTATAGCGGTGTCATCTCTAGATCCCAAACATATTCGGCCATGACGGTTTGGAGATTGAGAAGAAGTTGGTACTTAAATCAAACATCAAGGTTTATGGTTGACACCACGAATATGGGTTAGCTACACACTGTTTTATTCGGCGGGATGAATTATTGGATCTAAATATTAAAAATTATGAGTTTTGGACTTAGATAACACCATCATGTAAGTTTAGGGACCTAAATATCAAAAATTCTGAGTCTAGGACCTAGACGACACCGCCGTATAAGTTTAAGGACTTAAATATTAAAAATCCTGAGTTTGGGACGTAGATGACACCGTCATGCAAGTTTAGGGTCTGCCGACGAATTTTACTCAATTTATAAACATTGCGGTTAGTATTTTATAGGAGTATGTAGTATTTATTTGTTAGGTATGGCTCCTGTAATTTATCGGATAATTCTCTAATAACCAAATAAAGCGGGTTTAGATTTTAGATACCCTCCTCTGTCTTTATAAACTGATCAATGGCAGATTGATATGTGTAAGCAACATGCATATATTTATGGGATGGTGCCTATAATACTATTACTTATAAATTTGTCCGAGGTCAAGCATTAATATTTATCTTTGCCTACCAATATATCTACAAATAATTTATATCAAATATAAACAATTATATTATATGATAGTTGGTTTTATGATGAAATCTAATAACATCACTTTTGTGTTGCCAATCTTTTTTATTTTTTTGTATTTATAGTTAAAGTTGAAGATGATTTACTTAGGACAAACGAAAAGTTTAAAGCCTCCATTATTAATTCTCATGATATATCTTAGAAATAATAAATCATTGGAATAATTAATAAAATATCTGGCTATTAATTAGTTTGACTCAAATCTTTTCAACATCAATAGTGACTAAATATATTCTGTTTTATGCAAAAATTGCCGAGCTATGCCACTGTGAAAATACTCTGAAGTAACACACCTAAATATATATCTATATTACTCACCTTTAAATTATGAAAAATAATATAAAATAACTAATAATCCACCCTTGCTACTATAGAAATAAAGAACCCCTACTTGATTCAGAATTACCTATCAACAACATTAATAAAAATAATATAAAGATACCCTGATGCAAATATGAGAAAATAAATACCCCCTAATTTGTGTCTAAATTATCCAACTCCACAGTCATTGAAAATAATATAAAATAAACAAACCCATATCAAAATTACCTACATCTATGTCTATATATGCTTCTAATTTACTCAATTCTTCCATTATAAATATCGGAAAGACTAACTGAAATTATATATTCATATATATATACATGTATGAATGAACTGATGAAAACTGGATTTCAATGTCTAACGCAGCTCAAGGTAAAGGTGTCAACTAATGTCAAAAACACATGGAAGTGCGATGTAGAGAAGAAAACCATGATTGTAGATGAAACTCGTAAGAGGAAAAAGCTTTAGTGAAACCAGTCACAGGAAGATATATGACTACTAGAAATTATATGTTCGCCCATCTATCAACAAACTGCAGAATCCTGCTAGCTTGCTTCCAATTCACTGACCTTTAGCACCGCTGTCACGACATGCTCCCTCCATCGCTCGTTGTCTTCGATGTTATATGCAGTTATGGCCTCCTGCCCGCCTAGGTGCACCAAGAGGATTGGCACCCACAAAACCTGGGGGCCGGCCTTGCTGTCTTTCTCTTGTCGGCTGACGAGGGTGGTAAGCGCATAGAGCGCTACAGCATCGCTGCCAAGATAGGCCAGTATGATTTCCTTAGGACAAACCAAAAATTTAAAGCCTCCATTATTAATTCTCATGATATATCTTAGAAATAATAAATCATTGGAATAATTAATAAAATATCTGGCTATTAATTAGTTTGACTCAAATCTTTTCAACATCAATAGTGACTAAATATATTCTGTTTTATGCAAAAATTGCCGAGCTATGCCACTGTGAAAATACTCTGAAGTAACACACCTAAATATATATCTATATTACTCACCTTTAAATTATGAAAAATAATATAAAATAACTAATAATCCACCCTTGCTACTATAGAAATAAAGAACCCCTACTTGATTCAGAATTACCTATCAACAACATTAATAAAAATAATATAAAGATACCCTGATGCAATTATGAGAAAATAAATACCCCCTAATTTGTGTCTAAATTACCCAAATCCACAGTAATTGAAAATAATATAAAATAAACAAACCCATATCAAAATTACCTACATCTATGTCTATATATGCTTCTAATTTACTCAATTCTTCCATTATAAATATCGGAAAGACTAACTGAAATTATATATTCATATATATATACATGTATGAATGAACTGATGAAAACTGGATTTCAATGTCTAACGCAGCTCAAGGTAAAGGTGTCAACTAATGTCAAAAACACATGGAAGTGCGATGTAGAGAAGAAAACCATGATTGTAGATGAAACTCGTAAGAGGAAAAAGCTTTAGTGAAACCAGTCACAGGAAGATATATGACTACTAGAAATTATATGTTCGCCCATCTATCAACAAACTGCAGAATCCTGCTAGCTTGCTTCCAATTCACTGACCTTTAGCACCGCTGTCACGACATGCTCCCTCCATCGCTCGTTGTCTTCGATGTTATATGCAGTTATGGCCTCCTGCCCGCCTAGGTGCACCAAGAGGATTGGCACCCACAAAACCTTGGGTCCGGAAGGTTTGCCTTTCTCTTGTATGCTGACGATGGTGGTAAGCGCATAGATCGCTACAGGATCACTACCAAGATAGGCCAGCCAGATGAAGACCCTGAGCAAACCTGGGATTTGGCGCTTACGCATGGGTGCGGAGATGAAGAGGAAGCACTGGATTATGAGGCTTGCGAGGACGAGGATGCGCGGCTGCAACTGCTCCCACCGCTGCACTACATCTGAGAATCCCGAGAATCCCATTCTCTACGATATATATGATGATGGACGTACTCGCGCCCTTCACACAACCTGAACTGTTTTCTACGCAGTGGAGGGGACGAGATTATTGGTGCCCAAACCCCCGCCGTGTTCCTCCCCTTAAATACTAGCTAGGGGATGCGCCCCAATGCGAGCTAACCAGCCACTTGTTTTCATGCATTTCTCCATCTCCTTACTCCCATTACTCCCTAGGAGGTAAGATCTTAAACAAAATCTGGTCCATTGATTTTTAGAAAAAGTAAAACCCCTTAATAATTAAAATATTTAGAAAAAAATTCCTATCTCCTATCCTCCCGGGAGAATGAATGGTCGACAGTTTCTCTCACAGGAGAATGGTCGACGGTTTATCTCACGGGAGAATGGTCGACGGTTCCTCTCCTATCCTTCGCACGGGAGCATGTAGTTAATTAATTTTATATCATGTCTAAGCTATTTCTTTCTAACTCACACATGGTATGTCTAGCCAATTATCTTGCAGTGTCTAAAAAATAATCATAGACATGATTCCGTACACTCCAAAAAATTGCTTTTTTAGATAATGGATAATAAATTATCCGGCCTTGACCAACTGGCTACGGCCCAAGTTTACACACTCGCAGCGCCTCCGTCTGCGTACACAAACTTTAAATCATCCAAACCACATAAACGCACACCACATAAATGAAAGCATTAGTTCGTAATCCTATTACTAAACCCACATCCATGATGTGCAAAAACACGCATGGCCAAAGCCTCCAAAGCTTGGCATACGTCATTTATTGATTGTCTGTCTTCTTCAAGCCGATATAGCTGTGGCCAAAAACGAAGCCAATACGTGCCCCGGAACAGTACCTGCAAATAAGTTTTTGATGGAGATTTGTCAAAAACCAAGTCATTCCTACTTAGCAATAGTGCCCAACATAAAGCAGATGCACCAGCCAGCATTTGATTCTTTAATTTTTATTGAAACCTATCAGCCAGTTCCCGAACAGATCATTGAAACTAGAAGGTTTTGGGCGATTGAAAACAAATTGGACAGCTCTCCAAAGGAATGAAGCCATATGACAATCAAAAAAGAGATGTTGTATTGTCTCTTCTTTGGAACAGAACGAGCATATCCTATTCCCATTTCAGTTCCTCCTAGCTAAATTATCCTTTGTTAGGATGACACCCTTCTTCAAATACCACATGAAAATTTTTATTTTCAATGGTACCTTCAACCTCCAAATTTGCTTATGACGTTGCATGTTACCGTTGTTCATAAGAGCTACATACATTGATTTGACAGAGAATAAACCAGATTGAGTTAAGTTCCATCTAAAGGCATCCCTACTGTCTCTCAACTGTACATGACTAATACTAGCTACCAGATTATACCATAATATTAAATTCTGTCTTACCAAGGCTCTCTTAAAAGACACATTTAGAGGAATCCTAGAGAAAACCGAGGCGACCGTGTCACTCTTTTTCCTAACAATGCTATAAAGCATCGGGTATTGCTGTTGTAAGGTAAAATTTCCTAACCACTTGTCTTCCCAAAACCTAACCTGTTTACCATCATTTAGGTGGAACGAGCCAAAGCTAGTAAATATTTCTTTAACCTTCATCAGACCCGACCAAAAATGGGAATCCCCTGGTTTTCTCTCCACTTGCGTAATAGTTTGAGCACGCAAGTACTTATTCCTCAATAGCTGTTGCCACATCCCATCCTCGTTTATCAGATTAAACAACCACTTACTCAATAAACACTGATTCTGGACCTCCAAATTTTTTATTCCTAGCCCTCCTATCTCTTTTGGTTGGCAAAGAACCTCCCACTTGGCCAACCTATATTTGCGTTTATGTCCGTCTGACTGCCAAAAAAACCGGGATCTATAGTAGTTGAGCTTCTCTAAAACCCCTTTAGGTATCTCGAAAAAGGAAAGCATGAACACTGCCAGACTAATTAGGACGGAATTAGTTAACACTAACCGCCCACCTACTGACATATGCTTGCCCTTCCAACTAGCCAATTTCTTTTCAAATTTTTCTTCTATGCCTTTCCAGTCCGTGTTGCTGAGTTTTCGGTAATGCATGGGGATGCCCAGATATCTAAAAGGATAGGATCCCATTTTACACCCAAATAAATCAGCATACTGGTGCTCACATTCTTTTGCCTGGCCAAAACAAAATAGTTCGCTTTTGTGGAAATTGATTTTTAGACCTGATAGTTGTTCAAACGCACACAACAACATCTTCATGTTTGTAGCTTTCACAATATCATGGTCCATAAACAAAATGGTGTCATCCGCGTATTGTAAGATGGACAATCCACCATCAACTAAATGCGAGACAACACCAGTGATTTGACCCTCCTCTTTTGCCCTATTTATGAGAATTGCTAACATATCCACCATAATGTTAAACAAAATTGGTGATAGTGGGTCCCCTTGTCTCAGTCCCTTCCATGTCTGGAAATTTTGACCAACCTGGTCATTTATTTTAATCCCAACATGACCTTGCTGAGGAAAGGCCTCAATCCACTGTCGCCATTTGTTTGAAAACCCTTTCATCTTTAAGGTCTGTTGTACAAAGGACCACTTTACTTTGTCATATGCTTTTTCAAAATCAATTTTAAAGATCACTCCGTTCTGATTCTTTCTATGCAGCTCATGTATCGTCTCATGCAACACTACCACTCCTTCCATTATATTCCTCCCTGGCAAAAAAGCTGTTTGTGTTGGAGTAATAACTTTCTGAGCCACCATTGAAATTCTATTTGTCGCTACCTTTGTGAATATTTTGAAGCTCACATTTAGCAAACATATGGGTCTGTATTGCTGTATTTTAGTGGCCTCCCTGCACTTTGGTAACAATATTATCGTACCAAAGTTTAGACTATAAATAGGCAAGGACCCATTATGGAACTCTTGAAATAAAAGCATCAAGTCATCCTTTATAAAATCCCACGAAGCCTGGTAGAATTCAATAGGGAAACCATCAGGCCTAGGGGCATTATTATGTTCTATCGGGAAAATTGCCTCTTTTACTTCTTGCTCAGAAAACGCTGCTACTAGAATCTCATTTCAGTTGCAGAGAATTGAGGGATGTCCGCTATGCGCGTTTCATCCAACCTGAAGTCATTACCATCCGGAGGACCGAATAGCCCTTTGTAATACGAGGTGATATATCTTTTCAGCTCCTCATCACCCGTAATCACTCTACCCTCATCCTGCAACTGAATCCTCGTTTTACGATGTCATAATATTGCTTAGGCATGGCATAATATTTTCCCGTGCAACACATTTAATAAAACAGATGTCATATTCATTCTTTTTGTTTTACAAGATCTAAGTCCATGTCACGTTCTTCTCTTTTTTTTTTCTTGTGAGAAACGGAATAGCTCGACATAATCATGGGAGGGGAAAAACGGAACAACTAGCAGTAGTGGAAGGGGGAAAAAGAAACATTAGATCAGATTGCATGGAAGTTAGATCTAAGATAAAAAAAAAAGCAGCACGTCGGCCCACGTGCAAAAATCAGTGACAACCTGGTGGACCTCTTGGAATAGACTTGTTGACTAACTGTTGGACCTCAAACGAATTTCCAGAAAAATACAAAACAATTCTCTAATCTCTAAGATTAATTTAATCTGGAAGGCAAGAACGTTGTATAATTCAAATCTAGGAAATAATAATAAAGTATAATTCGGCTTAAGTGAACTCTTGCAATTTTTTTTCATATCAGTCCTGATAGGAGGAGACTGCTAGTCAACGGGGATCACAAAGGAAAAAACAAGTCATTTGTGTTAAGAGAACTCTTGCGATTTATGCTATTCCACGCACCGATTCGGATCATGCACTTGAGTTGAGAAGATTCCTCAAGTCTTTTGCAACAGTGTAGCTATTCGTTCATTTTTAGATAATGTGCTATTCGTTCATAGCAATTCATATATACTCACGGATCTTATTAGACATGATTAATAGTTAATTATATTTTTTTGGCCGGCTTCACAGTATTCTCAACAGTGCTAAATTACCCTGATGGAGATAGTTAACATAACATTAACAGTTAGTAAGATCGTGTATCGACGCTTAACAAACTGATTGGAATAGTGGTGTTATTCATGTTGGTTTTGACACCGGTATGAATGAAACACTCACATTCACATTAGCTCCATGGTACCGGCCCCATAGATGAGGTTTCCACAGCGGCATGCATGACAGTCCCTTAGTGCCACTTAGTTCAATTTGGAAGGCAAAAAATCGATACAATTCAAGTCTTGTAAAGTAAACTACTATTGCATTCACTACACCAAATTGGGTTTCCCTTGGCGGCTAGGAATTTACTTGGCAGCCAAAATTCAACTGCCAAGGAAACTTCATTTAACTTGGCGTCTCACGATAGTCAAGGAAATAACTTTCCTTGGCAGTTGTCGATCGCCAAGAAAAGTTATTTACTTGGCGGTTTGAATATTTTCTTGGCGCTTTGTAGATTTTACCATCGCTTTAGATTTCTTGGCAGCCAAACCGCCAAGTATACGATCCTTGGCAGCCGACAGCCAAGGTAATCGAATTTCACTGGCTCTCTATTCTTGGCGCATTTTGCTTGGCAGTCGGCTGCCAAGGTTGATTTCCTTGGCGGTTTTGGTGCTTTCCTTGGTGGTTTTTGGCTGCCAAGGCAATTCTGATTTGGTGTAGTAATTATCTGTTCCAGTCCTGTCCAGGTGAAGGAGACTAAAAGCAAGTTGCACAAACAACAAATTCAAGTAGTAGCCAACTAGCTAGTAGGGACCACTAAAGAAAAGCTGCGCATATTTGTCGTCTATATCAAGATGCAATGAACGGAATATGTTGTGGATCCAACTGGCCGTCCTGGACCTGGATGCATTCGCTGAAAACGGATTTACGAATTTATTTTCGCCATTTTCAGATTTAAAATATATATATTAAATATTAAATCTATTACTTTATAGGAGGTAATATGTTTACTTGGGAGTACCTTAGCAAAACCCATCTCCTTTTGGTTTCAAATGACTAGCTAGCTAGGTTCGACCAAGCAAATTCGTAAATCCGTTTTCAGCGAATGCATCCAGGTCCAGGACGGCCAGTTGGATCCACAACATATTCCGTTCATTGCATCTTGATATAGACGACAAATATGCGCAGCTTTTCTTTAGTGGTCCCTACTAGCTAGTTGGCTACTACTTGAATTTGTTGTTTGTGCAACTTGCTTTTAGTCTCCTTCACCTGGACAGGACTGGAACAGATAATTACTACACCAAATCAGAATTGCCTTGGCAGCCAAAAACCACCAAGGAAAGCACCAAAACCGCCAAGGAAATCAACCTTGGCAGCCGACTGCCAAGCAAAATGCGCCAAGAATAGAGAGCCAGTGAAATTCGATTACCTTGGCTGTCGGCTGCCAAGGATCGTATACTTGGCGGTTTGGCTGCCAAGAAATCTAAAGCGATGGTAAAATCTACAAAGCGCCAAGAAAATATTCAAACCGCCAAGTAAATAACTTTTCTTGGCGATCGACAACTGCCAAGGAAAGTTATTTCCTTGACTATCGTGAGACGCCAAGTTAAATGAAGTTTCCTTGGCAGTTGAATTTTGGCTGCCAAGTAAATTCCTAGCCGCCAAGGGAAACCCAATTTGGTGTAGTGAATGCAATAGTAGTTTACTTTACAAGACTTGAATTGTATCGATTTTTTGCCTTCCAAATTGAACTAAGTGGCACTAAGGGACTGTCATGCATGCCGCTGTGGAAACCTCATCTATGGGGCCGGTACCATGGAGCTAATGTGAATGTGAGTGTTTCATTCATACCGGTGTCAAAACCAACATGAATAACACCACTATTCCAATCAGTTTGTTAAGCGTCGATACACGATCTTACTAACTGTTAATGTTATGTTAACTATCTCCATCAGGGTAATTTAGCACTGTTGAGAATACTGTGAAGCCGGCCAAAAAAATATAATTAACTATTAATCATGTCTAATAAGATCCGTGAGTATATATGAATTGCTATGAACGAATAGCACATTATCTAAAAATGAACGAATAGCTACACTGTTGCAAAAGACTTGAGGAATCTTCTCAACTCAAGTGCATGATCCGAATCGGTGCGTGGAATAGCATAAATCGCAAGAGTTCTCTTAACACAAATGACTTGTTTTTTCCTTTGTGATCCCCGTTGACTAGCAGTCTCCTCCTATCAGGACTGATATGAAAAAAAATTGCAAGAGTTCACTTAAGCCGAATTATACTTTATTATTATTTCCTAGATTTGAATTATACAACGTTCTTGCCTTCCAGATTAAATTAATCTTAGAGATTAGAGAATTGTTTTGTATTTTTCTGGAAATTCGTTTGAGGTCCAACAGTTAGTCAACAAGTCTATTCCAAGAGGTCCACCAGGTTGTCACTGATTTTTGCACGTGGGCCGACGTGCTGCTTTTTTTTTTATCTCTATGGGACCAGGCCACTTGCCCACTTGAAGTAAGGCGATTTTCATATAGTACTCCGTACCATGCAAGAGATGATGTGCTCCGACAAAGCAGGCACATTGGTTTCTACTCATGTATTGACTATCAGTTTTCTTCACCGCAGAGGCGCGGACTGGACTGAAAAAGGGTGGGAGTTCACTTAAAAGACAAATTCTACTTTATGAGATTTGAATTATTGGGGAAAAGTTTTTCCACAATTCCCTAACACACATGGGTACTCCAGGTTCTTTGGTCATCGCAAACAACGGCCGGAGTACTCAATAACTAGTACTAATTGGAATCTTTAGTCGAGGGTTGGTAACATCCTTAATAGATGGCCCGTTTGGCACAGCTCTAGCTCCAAATTTCAGTCCAGATTTGCAATTGCTATACTAAATTAATTTACTTTAAATATTAATATGTAGTACAAGCTATAAACAAAATGATTCATCTAAATACTCTCTACATAATATCAGCTCCAACTCCAGGATTTCTTGGAGCTCCTCGTACCTAGCTCCAAGATTGGAGTTGGAGTTGTGCCAAACAGGACCATGTAGCGCAACAGTGAACCGATCGTTGTGTAGAACGGGTTTTTTGCACTAGTAGAGAAATGACCTTCAATCCATATATATTTATTCCCGGTAAATTTGGACCCGACACTAATACCTTTAGTCCCAGTTTGAGGCTCCAACACCCTTTAGTCCCCTGTTGGAGCCTTCAACCGAGACTAAAGGTCTCAACCTTTAGTCCCGGTTGGTGGTTTCACCGGGGACTAAACGAGTGACCTTTAGTCTCGGTTGGTGACTCCAACAGGGACTAAAGGGTCCCCTTTAGTCCTGAGTGAAGGCTATATATAGGCAACATACATGACACATATACATACACATATAATTAAAGATAGTGCTTATAATGAGATTAGAGCACTTTAAAGGATTATCTTATATTTGTGTAGACACGTACATATTAAAGTATTTATTCTCTCATCACCAAGAGAATATTAAAAGATGAAGGAAGAGAGGAGAGAAAATATTCCATAAGTGACACCCTATGGTACGTTTCTGTAAGATCAAGAATGGACCAAGGTACGTCTATAAAAGTGATTAGAAGGCAAATTTGTGCTGAACCGATCTTAGCATAAAATTTCCGCATTAAGTGTTTTTCCTTACAACTTACGAGATGCAAATTTTAACCCTTCAGAGATAAGATCAGTACTAGTAGATATTAATTACCAGTGATGGTACTCCTTCTGGAGATATTTTATACATACGTACTGTAAATCCATGAAAAATACGCATCTCCAATAGCTAGTTGGTTGAGTTTATTGCCGCGATAGACATAATATGTGTCATTTCAGGAGTAGAATCTATTCCCAATTAATCACGCATACACGGGATAAATGCGCCAGATCATGCATGCATGATTTTGTTCCTATTTAATTGCAATCTACATGAATTTGTTTTATTACACGGTTACCTATAACAAAAACTAGGTAATGTGCCAAACAGTCTTCTCTCCTCTGCCGCACCAGTAAATTTAATACCATAAAACTCCCATGAAACCTCCACTAAGACTGCCTTAGGCCATTCTCAGTAGGAGTTTTATCCTCAATTAACACAGTGACGTATCAACATTTTTGATGATCTGGCAAAGAATTAATGAAGAAAGAGATAAAATGAGTTTTATGGTGATAAAATCTGGTGTACACTGTTTCCAAGACAGTTGTGTCTTGCATGTAGCCTTGAAAACAACAAACAATAAAACTTTTCACTGAGAAGCTATTTCAACTATGAACTAAATGCTATTTTATCTATGTGACATTCTTTTTAGATAATGAAAAAAATCCGGCCTTGACCAAACTGGCTACAACCATGGTTTACAAATATGTAGCACTCCCGTCTGCAACCTCACAATTTAACAAAATAATATATACCACAAAGTTTGAGGAATTAGTTTGTAATCCTATTACTAAACCTCCATCCGTCTATGTGACATTCTTAGAAACATAAACATAAAAAATGTCCATTGTGAATGACCTTACGGTCCACCCTACATGGTGATCTTTAATCCTACGATTGCGATATTTATAGGGACAAAATGTGAATCCCGTAATGACATTCTTAATTTTACACAGGAGTAAATAGCAATGATGATCTGTGAAACCGGTGCATAAAAGTGAGCTTACGTATGTCCATGGCCCCACAGCTTTTTTTATTCAAATAAATTCTTAACACTTAGTGAGACATGGAAATGGATGGATTTTTGTTTAGCAGTAGAACATATTTTCTCTTACTATTACTAATTGCCTTCACGCTGATCCTTATATGAGACATGCTAGAGCAAAAATAATCATAGAAATTCTCAAATACAAATATAAAATTAAAATGTGACTATATATTCAATAGACTCTAATCATCATTAGTAATAGCCATTAGATCTATTTTATACCGCTTGCACTGTGTGCCCATTGCATGGGCACAATCTGAGTGAGCCAGAGTTTTTGGCTCATGGGGGGACCAAGTTGATATGGCAGCCACATTGGCAGGCTCCTACATCTGACTTGTTGTGCCCACTGTCTGACAAGTTGGACCCACTTTCCCATGTGGTGCTCATGCTGACCCAGCGAACAGCAACGACCAAGTCAACACTAACCAGGTGAGCCCACTTTGGCTTGACACATCTTGACCAAGTCAATGTGCCCCATCAGGATCACACAGTTCGACCATGGAAGCCACACTGCACCCCGTAAATGCAACGGTACACACATGATGCAATGCAGCACGCCGTAGCGGCACACATGCGCTTAAGGTCTTTTTTTTTTAATTTTCATGTTCCAGCCCCCGTTATTATGTACTTATAGAAAGATGAAGATTGAGACATGATAGAAGACTACAAGTCTATATCTACGTGATTCCAAGTTAGTTCGTTTGGAATATCAGCTAGTCAAGCCACCAAAGTCGATTCCATGTAATAAGTTCGCCATGTAACTACCTACGACTACTTGTACTACGGAGTTTTTCCTACTCAAGTGGCGCCAGGCGACATCGATCAAGTGATCGAGCAGGACCCAGACCCAGCTCTACCATGCAAGATGATGGACTGAGACAAAGCAGCGGCCAACCGGTCAACAACATGCCTAGTCAATTAGTCATCCTTTTTGACGCCACCTAGCTTAGGCCTTGTTTAGATGGTGAATTAGGGAGTGAGGAATTGGGGGTTTGGGGTCACGTCGTTATCATTGCGTCACTGTAACATTTCGTTTGTTTGTGTGAAAAATTGTCTAAAAATTGATTAATTAGGCTCAAAATTTTCATCTCGCATAGTAGAACAAAACTGTGCACTTAGATTTTGATTTCATCTAGGTTTAGTACTCCATTTTGAGCTGACTGAGGGCACCGTCACTCGATCGAATTCCTTCAGGCTAAGGTAATTAACAAGATTTCACCACATACAAGCTTCATGAATTTAGTTGTCCTTGAGCTAGGCCCTCTCTCAAATTGTGTGCTAGGTCCGCCCCATTCCGAGTCAGGCATAGTATTCCGTTTGGTCCCAAGTTGATCTCCACGTCACTACATTTTTGAACGTCCTGCTGGGGAATCAGCAAGAACTACACGCTGGCTTATCTACAGGGAATGCGAAGTTCCAGTATATAAAAGAAATAGAAGTTGTACTTCCTTTTTTACCAAAAAAGAAACTTCCAAGAAAGGAAATCGAACTCTCTTCAGAGCTAATCAGCTTCCACTGCCGTTACTAGCAAAAATATATAGTTGGGAAAAATAAGTAGAAAAACAGCTGAAAGTAGGTACGTAAAAAACTAGTGGGCTACTTTAGTTCAAAAGATAGGTAGAAAACAGTTGGATAAATAGGACGAAAGACTAGGTACGGGAAACAGTTGGAAAAATTGGTAGAAAGCAACAGTTGGGAGAAATAGGTAGAATATTAGCTGTACGTAAAAGTTCTACAAAAATTAGGTAAGAAAAATAGTTGTCAGACCAAAATTTTATCTTGATGGTCTATACTTCCGGTAGTTTTTTTGGTGGAATTGTGAAAACCCCTCTAAAAATATACTTGTAACTTTTCAAGAATTTCAAAACGGCGCATAATAGTTGTGACACACCAGCTCAAAATTTGGATGGTTAAGCGTGTGCCAACACGAGGATTAAAACATTATCTATTTTTAGAGTAAAATGCACACTAGAGGTCCATCAACTTGTAAGGGGTTGTCAGTTAGGTCCACAAACTCTCAAATTGTATTTTTGGGTCCATAAACTTACAATTTGTGTCATTTAGGTCCAAAAACTATAAAAACTTAGGCCCACAAACTTCGACGGTGCATTTTTAGGTCCATAAGCTTGTAATTTGTGTCACTTAGGTCCACAAACTCCGAAAGTGCATTTTTAGGTCCACAAAATTGTAATTTGTATCATCTAAGTACATTCTCTTCCACAAATACAAATGGTGTTGGCATGGTATGCTAACTTGAGACCTCGCTCCTTTTGATCTCTCTCTCTCTCTCTCTCTCTCTCTCTCTAGTGCACATTTTATTAAGCATGTTGTGGGTGAGGTCACATCTCATATTGCCGTTGTTGTTTATAGGCATGGCCACCAATGAAGTGTGTCATCACCATTATATTATCATGGCCCTCCTTTGTGCTGATCTCCAAGGCCGTGTTTCCAATCATGCTAAACCTTGAGTAGGCTCTCGTTATGGTGGAGAAACTCCATGAGTTCCTTCCTTACTTTGTCCACGAGCCATCGTGTGGCCACGGATGTGCCCACAAAGGTCGATCTCATCTATCTTCGCTGTCCATGAACAACTGACCCCTCACTAAGAACCACTCTAAGTTGACCAGAGTCCAGCACTGTCATGAGCTTCTTTGCCACGATGCTTGGTGCCACCATGCCTGGCCACCTGTGCCATGATGGCGAGTGCTACACATGGTGCAGATGAGGGAGATGACGCCATTGAGGACATAATATCTCTCACTAAGGCATACATGTTGTTGAGCTACACTATGACCTTCTCCACCTTCCCCAAGCCATCTCTCCTCTCCTCCACCGATATTACGGGCTTCGGTCATACATGCATCTCATCTTCAGAACTCCTCAATGATAGTTTGTGACCCTCCTTTGAACCCCAAACTATGTCAATAACCTCCGAAATAAGTCATCTCCTCCCCTATCTCCCTATGCCCTTGGAATCAAAATGGGGGCTCGTATTTCACCCTTCTGGGGAAACTCTAGCAAATGGGAAAAATTCCAGGTCTAAAGGTATGATGACATCCTTATCATTTCATCAAGAGAGAAAAAACAAAGCATCAATCATATTCCTTCCCTTCAATGTACACAATGATCCTATTTAATTTCCATCTCATTAACTTTACCTCACCTAAAAATTTTCAACATGATGATGTAATTTGAGTGGAGGGAAGGGAGCTTACTAAGCATTCTTAGTTTAGGCTATCGCTCTAAATAAGGTAGAACTATTAATTATGATGATGATCATGAACTGCTAGATTTATAGCTGCATTTGATGTTAGTGTGTTTATGTTAGTTTTACTTATTCTATATGTGTATATGTTCATGTTTCCATAAATCTCTATCTATGTCTCTGTTCACGTTATATATGTTTATGTGTGAACCTATATCTGTGTCTATGTTCATGTTAGATGTGTTATGTTGAACTGCTTAAATTATTTTGTTAGTTTCCAAATGATGATAATCGAGAGTATATATTTATATTGTTATGAACGTCTAGCATGCACATGTGTATATTCCGTTGAATCTTTATCTGTTATGTGTGCAATTTGTTGATGAAATGCGCTCGTAGTACTCATGGATCTTATGGACAAAGCTCGTGATCAAATGTAAAGTATCATCGTCAATAATTTTTTTAGGTCCCATATTTATTTAATCTATAACTACTGGTGTAATTCAGTGACCGTTAGAGTACTACATGCTAGACGTATTCATGTTGGCTTCGATACCGGCACGAATAACATGCCCTCATTCGCATCGGCACGAATAAAGGTTTCACGCCGGCACATATAAAGATCCTTGCAGTAGTGTTGGCTATTCTTTAATTATTTACTCTTTCTTAAAGCTAGCTTGTCTTTTCTTTCCTTTTACATACTTGTGCAGAATAAATACTGCCTCTGTTCTAAAAGGAATGTGGCTTTATACCAAGTCAAACTACCTTACTGAATTTATAAAAGACAGTATCAACATTTGTGTCATAAAATAGATATAATATAAAAATATATTTTGTGATGAATCTAATAATGATATTTATATTGTATTATAAATATTAATATTTTTATAAAAAATTTGTTAAAAATTAAAATAGTTTGACTTAAGATAAATCTAGAAGTGCTTATCTTTTTTTTACAGAAAGAGCTGAGTACACTGCTTTGTTCATGGCTCTGGTAGGGTATTGTTGACCGTTAATATGTTCCTGCTCTCTGAAATAGGTGGCACAGAGGTAGGTGTATGAGATTGGCAAATCGTAGTACCACTACGGGAAACCCGGAGTTTGCCGAGTGTCTGGGGCACTCGGCAAACCTCCAAAAACGCTCGGCAAAGCCTTCGCCGAGTGTAACACTCGGCGAAGGACACTCGGCATATCTGGTGTCGGCAAAGACGCCGAGTGTTTTTCGTCGGACACTCGGCAAAGACTTTACCGAGTGCCAAAATCAACACTCGGCAAACATTTTAAAAGAATTTTTTAAAAAAACACGGCCGACACTCGGCAAACACTTTTTCAAAAAAATAAAAATAAGGGTCGAGCCGGCCACGCCAGCAGCACCGTGCCACCCACTGCCCTCTTGCACTGGCCGCCGGCCGCCCAGCCGCCGGTCGACCAGGGCCGGCCGTCGCGCCGCGTCATGGTGCGCCTCGGCTGGGGCTGGCCTCCGCGTTGCGCCTGTGAGATTGAGAGGGAGAGAGAGAGGAGAGAGGAGAGAGAGATGAGAAAGGTAGAAGATGATGGAGAGCCGGTAGTTTATTTGGATGAGAGAGGGAGCAATCCATGTGACCACTTTTGGACCAATGAGAGGCCACCATTTCAAAGCTATGGATCGCTGACGTGGCGTTGACGTGGCGCTTGTGTTTTCTCTGTGCACTCGTAACGCAATTTCAGATGGCTAAACAACTTCAAATGAAAAAGTTGTAAACTAGAAACTTCTTTATCTTTTCGAGATCTACAACTTTGATCTGTAATTCGAGTAGGTTTAGGATTCTGAGTTTAATCCCATATTGTAACCAACTCATGAGGGGTAAGACTTCCCCGGCCTATAAATATAAAGGCTAGAAGGCCGATTGAGGTATTCCAATCGAATCAAACACATTTATCCTTTACTTTTTATCTCTCAACCCTAATCTTTTTCCAACCCCATATTCTGTTCTTTGCTCGTCTCTACGGCGTTCAAGGACGTTCTAGGTGGCCTGCCGATCCTAGAGCAACCCTAGATTGCTTGAGCTCCGACGGGGTCCCTCCCGAGCTCGAGTTTCTAGGTCTTCGCGAGTTCCTGCCTGGAACCAGTCTGACCGGCTTCAGGAACCGGTCTGACCAGTTTGATCCAGGACTTCGGGTGTTGGCCGTGGTGACGGCCCTGTTGCGTGTTCTGCGAGATCTCGAGTTTGTTGGCGCGCTTCTGTGTCAACATACTTTTTGGCGACTCCGCTGGGGAACGATTAATCTGGTTATAAAACCGATCTAATCTACTCCAAAGATGACGGGATTGATCAGTGATCTTGACAAGAACAACATCATCACCGCGACGATGGAAGAGCTCACGGACGAGGAGCGGAAGCGGTACCTGATTGCTGAGGAGCACTTCAAGGCACAATTCTTGAAGGGTTTCAAGAAGGATCGCGGTGGTTTCGTCAAGAGAGTTGAGGAGTTTGTAATGCCGGCTTTCAAGTTATCAGACGACAAGGTTGAAGAACTTCCTAAGGTAACCGGTGAATCCTCATCTTCTGATTTCATGCAACAAGTGACTCGTATGATGGATAAAAAATTAAATGCCGCACAAGCCGCTACTAGTGAGTTACTTGTTAGTATGGTTAGTAATCTTGATAAAAATAAATGTGCTGTAGAAATAGATCCTAACACGTCAGGCATACCATTAAACCTTATAGATCCAACTTTGGGCATGCCGGCGAATTATTATTCAGGGCAGCCACCTCATCCTGGTTCGGTCCACGAACCGGTCAGACCGGTTTACACAACCAGTTAGACCGGTTTGGCCACTTCAGTTGGTCAGACCGGTTCCATGGGTGTTGGTGCAACGAATGCGATGGTTTTAGCTAATTCAGCTGCTTCTGGTTCTGTTTTTACACCTCCTATTACTACTGTTGTGGGAAGCTCACCCAATGGATCTGGCACCTCTTCTAGGCCGATTCCAAACGCTTCTCAATGTTCAACGCTTAATACATCTCGTTTTATGACTAGTGCAAGCTATCAAGCCGATTTCTCTAAGTTCAAAGAGGATCTGGCTAATACAATTAAAACTAAACTTGGGATTGATTTGAGTAGTTTACGCTTGTATCAAAAACCATATCCTCCTGAGTTTGATTTAGTTCCTTATCCTAATGGTTGGCGTGTTCCTGAGTTTGTTAAATTCAATGGTGAAGATAATCGTACTACTTGGGAGCATGTTAGTCAATATATTTTGCAGTTAGGAGAAGCAAGTTTCTATGAACCATTGCGCATTCGTTTATTCTTATTAACTTTGACTGGAACTGCTTTCTCCTGGTTTTCTTCGCTTGCTCCTAATTCTATTCAAACTTGGACTCAATTGGAGCGTAAATTTCATGATCACTTCTTTAGCGGAGAAAATGAAACTAAATTGACAGATTTAACATCTATTAGACAAGGCCGAGAGGAATCGGCTATAGATTATTTCAGAAGATTCAAAGATACAAAAAACAGGTGTTTTAATTTGTCAATCTCTGAAAAAGATTTAGCAGATTTAGCTTTTGCTGGCTTGCGATCTCATTTGAAGGAAAAATTAGAAGGCTTTGATTTTTTTTCTATTAATCACTTGCAAATGAAGGTCATGAGTTTAGAGCTTAAGTTAAAGAATTCAAGAGAATCTACTAAACCTCATCGTTCCAACGCGCATATTGTTGATAATGATTCTGATAGTTCGGATGATGAAAGTAAAGAGATTTATGCTGCTGAGTTTGTTTGGCCATCAAAAGCTAAGCCTTGTTCTAGTCCTTCGTTGAAGCCGGTTCAGAAAAATCGGCGAGAGGAAATTAAATTTACTTTTGATGTTATCAAATGTGATCGTGTTTTTGATGAATTGCTTAAGAATGGTTTCATTAAACTTTCTCATGCAATCCCACCAGCCGATCAATTGAAAAATCATGCATATTGTAAGTGGCATAACTCTTTCTCACATGAGACTAATGGTTGCATTGTTTTTCGACGACAGGTACAATCGGCTATTAATGAAGGTCAATTAGTACTAGCTGAGATGCAAGTTGATAAGGCTCCTTTACCTGTTCATACTCTGAATTTGAATACCAAGGTGCTGATTCGGCCGGAACAAGCCGATGGAGCTAAGGGTAAGAATGTGGTGATTGGAGATCCAAGGCCGGAAAAAGTTGATATAAAATCTCCAGTCAGAAAAGTGATGCTTGGAAAGACTCTGGATGGAAAAGAGTCTCTGAAAATTACTATTAATACATCAAGGCCCGGGGGGCAAGAAAGTTCCTCAGAAGAAAATCGGTCCGCTGATCAGGTGAAACCGGTCAGACCGGTTTGCCCCTGGACCGACCAAGGACTTTCAAGCCTAAACATCCAGAAGTGGGTACTTGGAAGGTAAATGAACCCAAAGTGCAAGGTACGGTTCTGAAGTAAGGGCCTACTTTTTCTCAGCTCCTGAACAAGTACACAAAGGCCGTTCAAGGTGATCGGCCAGTAAAAAAGAGACCAAGGTCACCAATGCGTGGAGATGGTTATTCAGAGAACAATAGGCGACGTGGTGATGTTATTACTGTTTACCCACCACAGAAGATGTATGCTACCATGCCATGGGCACCTCCCGCGTCAAATTCTCCATATCCAACTTGGAATCAAGGGATGTGGATGCAATGCTTTCCCATGCCACAACCACCTTGTTGGCACTTCTTACGATCCAATATCAGAAATGGGGAATCCCGGTACTGGATGCAAGAAGTGTTCAGTGGTTTTCCTTATGGCTTAGTAAAATATATAAATATTCTGCAAGCGCACAGAATCACCGCTGTAGCACTTCACCTGGGAGTATCCCGAGGTATCGTAATTTATATTTCTGCAGGGAAGCTTTGGCAAGACTTCTAGTGAACAGATATTCGAGACTATCCGAGAGGGGTACACGACTAAACAAGACGGGGGATAAACGGTATTGGGATAGGAGTGGGTATACCGGACACACAGCTCAAGGGATACTCGGGTAGATGAGAGAAGGTATAGATAGTTGGGAGGACAACGAGAAGAGATAAAGGATTCCTGGGTACTCTATCTATCTAGGCCAAGTGGTTAGAGTTACAGCGGCTAAAGAGCCAGCACTAAAAGGTCTGGAATAAGTCTTTTGCCTTCCTTGGGAACTATAGAGCCTCCGACACACAGAAAGGGATGAGAAGGGGTGCCGACTACCCTGAACCTTGGGTCCTAGGACACCGGAAGTAGAATAAAGCAGATACTATATTGATAACCCTGAATGTCATACAAAAGATAAAGTAAAAGATACAAGAGCTATTACCAGAGCTTCTGAAGACGACTCCGGAACCTTCGAGGCACAGCTCGACTCGACTCTAACTCCCAACTAAACTATCCTAACTCTACTAGAATGAAGAGGAAGCTCCTTTGCTTTGAGTGTGTGCTACAAGTGTGAATGCAGGTGTTAACACCAAAAATTGGCACCTGAAAGAGGCTGACGAGTGGGCCAGGCTCCGTAGAAAGATTCCATTCGGCAGGAAGGCCTTCTTCGAAGCAATCGGCAAAAGATGCTCTGCGGTCGGGAATCCATCATCATTCGGCAGAGGAGTTACTCCATAGTTGGAAACAGGAGCATTCGGGAAAGCGTGATGACGTGGATCGATTGAATACAAGGAAAAAGCCGATTTGATAAAGAATGCGAGATGAATACGGCATTTTGACGTATTTCTTTGGAAATAAACGTTTTGTAATCGTAGTCGACTAGGAATCGTGTCAAAGTCTGGGTATAAATATAAACCCATGACAATTGTAATAGGGATCGAACAATCGTACAACAAACCGGCCTTGCGCCACCTTTTCGAGTCCTTTAGTCGTGTCGTCGAAATCTTCGAGAGGAATCATCGATTCGTCGACCTCCGTAAGTATCGACAACCTTGTATCATGCTTAGTATCATGTGGTGGATTTAAGCTTGGTATAAGAAGGCTTTCTTGTTAGATCATGAGCCATGCGGTAGGCTAAGGTTTAGCTCGAGGCAAGTTACCAGCTCTATTAGATTTTGGCAAAGATCTAATAGGTTCATTAAGTTACCTTATGTTGTTTGGGTTTTACTTTATGTTTAATTCATATAACACTATTTTTGCCCAATCTAAATTGGTTAGGTTCGGTTTTGATTCATTGCAAGACATGACCACGTTACCTTACATAGCCGAATTCGAATCAATCTAGATTGCCACGTGTCGCGGGTTCAAACTTGTTGATATTTTGTGTGGATCTTGACAGAGCCGGGTATCATGCGGTAGATGCAGGTTTTTGGGTCGTTTTAGAACTAATCATCCGGTGGATTAGAGCTCGAATTCGATCTGATAGGTCTATCATCATTGGCAAAGCTTGTTCCTTCTTCATGGAACCCGATACGGCTATTTAGCCGTATTCAGCAGTCCCTTCACGAGTGAAACACGTTCGTAATTGAAGATGCCTGATTTAAAGGATATTATGGACGTCACTCTTGAAGAATTGCCTGAGAAGCATCAACAGATGGTGAAGGCTGCTGCAGACCAGTTCATTAAAAAGTGTTTGCTGTCTTTTGCCAAAATGAATGCTTTTAGCCTTCCACGTTTAGAGTATATCATGTGGTAGATTGATCTATTCTTGGTTGGTGGTGTGATTTCTAAACAAGTTGTATCATGCGGTGGATTAACTTGTTTGATTTTATGCTTGATGGGTTCGAAAGTACCTAGACATGCGGTAGACTAGTGTTTTTAAACCTATGCATTCTTGTTTATTAGAGATTTACGATCGTGCTTTCACGTTTACACCATGCATCAGCAGCTTATTCAGTGGATAGATGATGAAGTGGAAATTGTCCAAGCAGAATGTTCAAAAACCTCATGGTAAAGGAGCTGCTGAAGAAACTGGAACTTCTGGTTCCAAGGGTGCGAATGGCCAACCAATTCAACAAGATCCTCAGCATACAATGCCAAAAGCTCGCACATATGGTGATGTGGCATTTTCTGGTATCAGCCGGCACGTTCCAGGTTTTATGTCTAAACATTTTCTTCCTTTGTCAGTTTCAGGGAAAATTGACTAGCACGCTCTGGATTCGGGATATGTATGGGAATGGATATACAGAATTCATGGATTATAATGCTATTGATGCTCTCCCGAATCCTGGATATGTTGGTAATGCAGGAATGTTTGCTGGAAGGACAGGAAATCAAGACACTAATGTTGACCTCATGGTGCAAAAAATGACCGATGTGTTGCAAAATCAATTAGGTTTGAAGCCCAAAAATCAGGGGTACCAAAGAGTACCATTGCCTAACAGAGTCAAGGTTCCTACAGAATTCACTAAATTCTCAGGGCAAGATGATACTAGCACTGTGGAGCATATAGCTAGGTACTTGATGCAGCTTGGAGAAGCCTGAGCAGATGAAGCTTTTAGAATCAGATACTTTCCTTTGTCATTGATAGGTCCAGCATTTACATGGTTTGCTTCCTTGCCTGCTCAATCAATTTGTACTTGGATGGATCTAGAGCAGAAGTTCCATGCTCATTACTATACTGGCAGCACTGAGAAAAAGTTGGTTGATTTAACTAGCTTGAGGCAGAGACATAATGAGACACCTACAGAATTCCTTAGGAGGTTCAGGGAAACAAAGAGTATGTGCTTCTCTTTAAATATTCTTGATGATCAACTGGCTGGTATGGCTGTAGCTGGGATGCTGCCTGCAATTCGTGAAAAGCTATTCGGGATGGAGTTGGAAGATTTGGGTCAGTTGTCACAAAAACTGGCATTGATGAGTAACCAAGCATAAGGTTTCAAGAAAGATGGCAGATTTGCCAAACACAATGATGTAGCTGATATTTACAATCAATTCCTCGAAAGAGCAGATCAAGGAGATGAGTATGAAGACAATGAAGAAATAGCTGCAGCAGAGATAATATGGGGCAAAGAGCCAGTGACAGTGAATCAGAAATGGATCAAACAAACCAAGGGCACATATGATTTTGATGTGACTAAGGCAGACAAATTATTTGATTTCCTTGTGAAAGAAGGCCGAATCAAATTACCAGAGGGGCATTCTATGCTTCGGCCTGAAGGAGTGAAAGACAAGAAGTATTGTGGATTTCAAAGAATTATTGTGGATTCCATGATAGAAATTCTCATTCCATCAATGAATGCAGAGTCTTTAGAGTGAGGATTCAGAAAGCTATCCAGGACGGGCACCTAAAATTTGACAACAAGATGAAATTGGACAGCAATCCATTCCCTCAGAATATGATTGGGTTTTCAGTCAACATGGTAAATGTCGTTGCACCTGAAGAGAAGGGAAAAATGAAAGTTTTAACTTCAAGAAAGGCAAGACAAAGTGGCTCAGTTGATCCCGCTCGGCAAATCACGATTGAGGAAATTCACAAGAAAGAACCTCGTTCCTCGAATAGTCGGTCTGAAATTGGAGAAGCTTCTAAACCAAGAGTTACTACGCGTATTCTCCCCAATAAATGGCAGCGTCAGCAAGAAAAAGAGCGCTTTCAGAGGCAAAAATATGAAGAGGAGAAAAGAAGATACGAAGAAGAAATGTATAGAGAAGAACAAGAAGAATACGCTCGAGAGCAAGAACGTGCACATTGGGGGTGTGCATTTTTCAGACATTGCTGGAATGAAGGTTTAAAGCTTCCCACATGGAATAATTGTCCTGAATGCAATGATAGACATGATGAATATAGGCAGGATACTGTCAATCGCCGATCTGTCCCTGAAAGAATTGGCAGAATACATCCCAGTGATGATCGGTGTTTTGAGACATATGAGAATGATAATCAAACAAGGAAGAGGTATGCTGACCACAGATGGATTGATCATGAAGAGGAAGATGATCATGGTTATGTATGGCAAAAAGGACAGTGGTGCCCACCTGGTTTGAGGAAGAGTCAAAAGAGAAGAGTGCAGCGCCTAAGAAATCAAGAGTTAAAGCAAGCAGGAACTAGGATGAAATCAATATGGCGCCCAAAAGACAGACCTGATGAACATGGTCCTTCGGCTCTGGTCATTCGGCTCCTACATGTATGGTATGTTTCTTGCCGAATGAGTTCATGGCTCCAGCTAATCAAGTTGTGCAGGAAGAAATATTGCCAGGAATTGATGAAGCTGAACAATTTGAATTAATGGCACAATTGATGCTGACGAAGCAAGCTGTCTTCGATAAACCAGCTAAGAATCGCCACATGAAGCCACTGTATTTAAGGGGGTTTGTCAATGGGAAGCCATTAACTAAGATGTTTGTTGATGGTGGAGCTGCTGTCAATGTGATGCCATACACTACTTTCAGAAAGCTTGGCATGGGCCCTGAACACCAACAAGCATAGTTTTGAATGATTTTGCTGGAAATCCTTCAGACACTAAAGGATGCGTACATGTGGATTTTATGATTGGGTCTACAACTCTGCTTACAACCTTCTTTGTTATTGAGGGCAAAGGATCATATAGTTTGTTGCTTGGGAGGGATTGGATACATGCAAATTGCTGCATTCCATCTACCATGCATCAGAAGCCTTTAGAATCAGATACTTTCCTTTGTCATTGACAGGTCCAGCATTTACATGGTTTGCTACTTTGCCTGCTCAATCAATTTGTACTTGGAAGGATCTGGAGCAGAAGTTCCATGCTCATTACTATACTGACAGCACTGAGAAAAAGTTGGTTGATTTAACTAGCTTGAGGCAGAGAAATAATGAAACACCTACAGAATTCCTCAGGAGATTTAGGGAAACAAAAAGCATGTGCTTTTCTCTAAACATACCTAATGATCAATTGGCTGGTATGGCTGTAGTGATAAAGAATGCGAGATGAATACGGCACTTCAACGTATTTCTTTGGAAATAAACGTTTTGTAATCGTAGTCGACTAGGAATAGTGTCAACCACATATTACTATATTGGTAACTCCTGAAGTACATCTCAAACCAGATATGAAGTCTATAATGTAGTTATGTTATGTCAACCTGTAAGGCTGTAACTAAAAAACTGACTCGGTCATGAGGTAACACTGGTACCAGTAGTATATCTCCAGGAAAGACCATAGCCAGCTTTATATATAAAGCATCCTCCAAAGGATACTGGGATTACCAGTTTACAATAAAGCACACACCGCTCGAAGAACAGCATCCAACAAACCCGTAACAGGACTCTCTAGGCCGCGCGCCAGAGATAGGAAGACACTACTCGCGACGAACAAACTAAAGGGCCATGAGACCATTACAAATCGACTGGACCCGACCTTCCGCGGAGCCTACGACTCCACCACCAACGGCTACAAGGAAAACCTCCAAACAACGCCTTCAGGAAGGCAAAGACGCGACTGCGACAGCGTTTGGTTTTCACCACGGAGAGCTTCCACGAACCGCCGTCGAACGAGACCCTGCAGACAACGCCCTCA